>CM036776.1:2132500-2167500 GCA_020796225.1 Arion vulgaris
TTGCCAGATAATCTATCGCGTTATGTTTATGTACTATTTAAACCAGTTCTGACTAGCTCGTTTTACGTCACATTTGTTCATCGCCCCTTCCGCACTACAATTACACACCGTCACACAACCTTGACCTTTACTACGTCATAACTGAACCTTCTCATTTCCATACATATATGTCAGATTAGCTTCATTCACATGCTGCTTTTAAGTTGAACACCCTGTATAATTGATATTTGATAAGAATCGTCCATTTGTAAGTGTTCTTTGAAATTCGTCACTCCTGTTGTATCGTGTGCTTGATAAAGGCCTTTTGGTCGAAACGTTGCTGTTTATCTTCAATGTTTCTGTATTTTGTAAAACAATAGTACTTTGTACATGTTTCGATAAGAACGACTGTACGTTAAACCTCGGTTCTTAAGTCCCTATATGTGCATAGTACCATATACGTGTAGGGCAGTGATTCCGGTTTTATTCTACGGGAAATGTGTTGAGTCTGTCTCGATGACAGTCAGTCCCACACACCTTCCCTTCATTCATCCATACCTTCCCTCCTCTCTTCCATACCTTCCTTCATTCATCCATACCTTCTCTTCAGTCCTCCATACTCTTCCCTTTCTTCATTCATCCATACCTTCTCTTCAGTCCTCCATATCTTCCCTTCATTCATCCATACCTTCCTTCATTCATCCATACTTCCTTCAGTCCTCCATATCTTCCCTTCATTCATCCATACCTTCCCTTCAGTCCTCCATATCTTCCCTTCATTCATCCATACCTTCCCTTCATTCATCCATACCTTCTCTTCAGTCCTCCATATCTTCCCTTCATTCATCCATACCTTCCCTTCAGTCCTCCATATCTTCCCTTCATTCATTCATACCTTCCCTTCAGTCTTCCATACCTTCCCTTCATTCATCCATACCTTCCCTTCAGTCTTCCATACCTTCCCTTCAGTCTTCCATACCTTCCCTTCATTCATCCATACCTTCCCTTCATTCATCCATACCTTACCTTCAGTCTTCCATACCTTCCCTTCATTCATCCATACCTTCCCTTCAGTCTTCCATACCTTCCCTTCAGTCCTCCATACCTTCCCTTCCTTCCTGTACTCATTGCTCTTTAACGATCATTTTTCGTCGTTCATTTTTCGTCGTTCATTTTTCGTCGTTCATTTTTCGTCGTTCATTTTTCGTCGTATATTTAGGCTTTAAGTTCTTGGCCTAAGAATATGTCTACACTGTGCATCCTTTCTGACTATGTGAGGTCGTTCCGGATTAGGAACATTCTCAGCCATTAGGGACACATTGGCTTGTCACACGAACTATCAGTTTTAATCTTTCGATTTTTATAGGCACCACTTATACGTTCAGTAGTTTGTACTGCTTTCTGAAAGGTGGGGGTCTATTTTTACCGTTCGTAAAGAATCCACAGACACGCATTTGCTACTAAATTGCCCGCCGCAGAGCTTGAACAAGGTACTATTGGGTTGTGATCAAGCTCTCTACCGTTTAAGCTATAGAAGCCCCTCCATTAATCATCATCATCATCAAGGCGAGTGTCATTTATAGGACGTTGCTCTCTTTGCAGCGCATCTCAAGTTCACTCTGTCTCTAGCCAGTTCACCCACTTCGCCGATAGTCATGTTTATGGTTTCTTTAATATCTTGTAGCCATCTTCTTCTTGGTCTGTCTCTGCGTCCTGGGACCCTGCCCTCTAGTATTGTTCTTTCCAGGCCATCGTGACGCTTGATGTGACCAAAGTATCTAATTTTTCTGTATAGTATGTTGTTTATCAGCCAATTCTCTTTAACATTTAGTTCTTTAGGACATCAGTGTTCTTTCTTTTTCTGTCCATGGTATTCGTAGGATCTTTCTGTAGCATTTTGTTTCGAAGGACTGGATTTTCGTTCTTACTGTTTGTCCATCCACTAATACTTTAGAAAAAAATTGAAAATATAAAGAACCATCAAGCTCTCTGTATAAACTAAAGAAGACAGAAGGACATGATCAACCACTGGATTCATCCTCATCTTTCTCAGATTACGATGTTGAAGTGTTGCTAAGCTGTTGGTGATAAGTGACGTGACGATACACTTCATATAATTGACAACTGGATAAATGTCGAGTTTTTTAAATATTAATCTTTCGTGTAGTTATCTAATCTGTGAGATTATCGTGCATAGTGATGTTGTTGATTAATTTCTTACATTCTCATCGTCGTCAATATTATCATCACTGATGATGCTCGTCCATCACGGGTGATGATGACCACACAATTTTCATCCAAGGAAATGTAGTTGCGCTATGTCTGTCTGTGTGTGCGTAGATGACTAGTGAGCCCGATACGGGATTGAAATGTTCTTGTACAGTGTGGGCAAGGTATATTTGCACTTGTGGGAAGTTTTACTGCCTTTCTGTTTTGACGTTTTTGCTCCATCCGTGCTGTTCTATCTGCCTCTTTCATCACTACTGTCATCATCATCAGCATCATTTTCTTCACTAGTGTTATCATCAAAACCCTCACCATCGTCATCATCATCGTCATAACCATCGTCATCCTTATCAACGCCATCATTATCATCATCATATCGTTATATCATTCTTCTTCATCAGCTTCATAACCATCATCATCATCATCATCAAAAAAATTGTCCTGAGTAGAACTTTGCCAGCCTAACAATCCTTCGGAATGTCTCTTTCTCATAGACCAGATGCCCGCCTCTGTAGCCATCATACCTTTTTTTCCACTTCTAGTTTTTCTGTATTTATTTTGTTATTCGTTTTTAGTCACATGTTTTCATTCATTTTTTTAACCGTTGTAATATCTTTGTCAAAGTCTATATGTAGTGTTCTGTGACATTCGTTACTTTTGTTGTATCGTTTGCTTGATAAAGACCTTTTGGTCGAAACGTTGCTTTGTATTGTAATTGTTTTTGTATTTTGTAAAACTACAGTACTTTGTTTTAGTGTTTAGCCATCATACGCAAATCACCAGTTACATCCTGCATCCATCTTCTCAGTGGTCTTCCACAACTCCCTTTGCTGACATGCCTGATTACCTAATAACAAAAGTAAAAAAGGAACCCTTTCATACCTCGTGGTGTATAGGTCAATACAGTGTTAGGACTGTATTTTTCATTGACCGTCGGCACACGATGGGTGATGTGGTCAGCATCACGCCGGCCGCCTTTACTTTCCCAGAGCATGTCTGGTACCCAGTTGAGGCTAGGTCGACCTGAGAGCCGTCGTGGTCGGAAAAATTCCACGCGCATTGCGGGAGTTGAACCCAGACCACCAGCCTGGCGAAGCGAGTTCACTAACAACTACGCTACAGCGGCTTTTCTGATTACCTAATGGTCTTCAAGAACCCTTCTTGTATTTTATTTGTCCAAAATCTTTAAGCTCCTGATTCCATATTTCTTTTCACGTAATCGTACCAGTCTCTGAGTTGCTATTCTTCATTTCCATAAAACTGTGTAAACCTAACCGTCTAGGGCGATGATGTTCCTTCCGGCGGAAATTAAACAGCAAACAACCTCACTGAATTATGGGAACTATATAAAATAAGTGACATGATAGGGGTGATGAAAAATTGGTGTAGTCTCCTAATGCAGGGTTCTCAAAGAGTGTGTCAAGGCGCACCAGTGCGCCGGTGACATTCCTAAGTACGCCCTAGGAAATCCTAGATCAGGGGTCGGCAACGCGAATGCCAGCGGGCACCAGAGTAAAAAACCGTCAAGACACATCAGTCCTATATTTCGCATAGAAAGAAATGAAATGTTGAATGTACGGAGCATTTTCCAATTATTTCTGTATTTCTTGGCATCTTATTTATTAAGTTCTCCGAGTGGTTACCGGGGCCCAAATTTGGATGTAAAGAATATAACCACTGTTACCTGCTACGCATGTCGTAAGAGGCGACTAAGGAGGTTTGGCTGAAATCGGATGCAGGTGTCCGCTAGGGAATGCTAACCCGAAACAAATGCTTGCAGAAAACGGATGCACCAGGCCGTAAGGCGCAAAACATGGTGCAACGACCCTCACAATGAGGAATGGGATAACGGATTCTACGGTTGCCAATCTGCCTCGGAGATTTAGACACGCGGTAAGAATGTCAGACCCACCATCACGAGGGTGGCCAAAACTTACTGCAGGAAGAGGTCGGCACAAACGGGGAAGCAGAAATCATAGGAATTATATCCTACAGAACTGCTTCCAGTATGCAGACTTGAGAAGAAAGAGATGGACCACTTACACTAGTGTCCAAGACACGAACTGTACAGCGTGGCTGATAATCTGAGGCAGACAGCGGCCTTTATTAGAGAATCCGAAATCCCAATCTAGTGAGAACGCAGAAGACAAACTGTATGGCGTGGCTGATAATCTGAGACAGACGGCTGCCTTTATTAGAGAATCCGAAATCCCAATCTAGTGAGAACGCAGAAGACAAACTGTATGGCGTGGCTGATAATCTGAGGCAGACGGCTGCCTTTATTAGAGAATCCGAAATCCCATTCTAGTGTGAACGCAGAAGACAAACTGTACAGCGTGGCTGATAATCTGAGACAGACGGCTGCCTTTATTAGAGAATCCGAAATCCCAATCTAGTGAGAACGCAGAAGACAAACTGTATGGCGTGGCTGATAATCTGAGACAGACGGCTGCCTTTATTAGAGAATCCGAAATCCCAATCTAGTGAGAACGCAGAAGACAAACTGTATGGCGTGGTGATAATCTGAGGCAGACGGCTGCCTTTATTAGAGAATTTGAAATCCCAATCTAGTGAGAACGCAGAAGACAAACTGTATGGCGTGGCTGATAATCTGAGGCAGACGGCTGCCTTTATTAGAGAATTTGAAATCCCAATCTAGTGAGAACCAAGAAGTAGAAAGAAGATTTATTAAGTTCTTGTGTATAGTGCGTCTACAATTATTTTAATCACTTCAAATGTGCCACCACTTCTTAAATTTTGAGAACCACTTTCCTAACGATATGACGCGATTGGTACAAAGATATCGATTTTTGTCTTCGGTCAAAGTCGCGGCGTTTGGTAATAAAAAAGTAACTAATTTAGCCAACAATGTTCTTACTTCAATTGTTATCTTGCCGCCCCTGGAGCTAACAGTTTATTACATGGGTATGAGTAGATAACTTTCGTTCTTAAAGGATTATAACCTTGGCCAAATATTGCCAGCATCAGTTTTGGGAATGAAGAAAATAAGCAGTAACTCGGGGTCTGAGTCTACAGCAGCATTTCCCAAAGTTGGGATGGCAAAATTCTGCTCAGGACAAGCTATTTAATGATGATAATGATGGACAATAGTGGGGGCCGCCTGGTCGACTGAATTAGAGCACGGGCTCCTATTCGGTATTCCCGTGTTCAATCCCCGGTAAAGGCAGGGGTTTTTCTGTCAGGGCATAAAACCACCCTAATCTGAACAGTCTCTCAGCGACTTCACTAGCCATGCGAACATTAACTTCTACAGGCCCATGTCCCCCCTGTCCTACACAGCCCAAAAAGCGGTGTTACAAACAGTAACGATAGGTTATTTTTTTAAATACCAACTTGTTTTCCCAGTTTAAATATGTGGGGTTTTTTGCTTCATCTTAATACAAAATTAACATCAACAAAAAACGAAATAACTAAAATAACTAGAAATATCATTGATTTCGACTGGTGTTGATATTTTCTTAAATTTCTCCTCCAAAATTAGTTTTTTTGGATAATGTTTACATCTCTCACTTGCAATTTTATTGTATTTAGCGGATAATGTTGTTATGATGTTCAGAGTTGGGAAAACAACATTTGTGGTTGCTTTTTAAAAATTACAGTTCATTAGACGTTAGCGAACTGAGAAAATAAGGAGACGGAGATGCTTGTCTGAACTTCAAGTGGTGCGCAAGCTGTAAAGGTTGAGTACCACTGATGTCATCATCATCATCAAGTAGCTTGTCGCTTCCGGAATTTGGCTCCCATGACAGCAGTCCTGAAAACTCTCTGTTCTGTGCGAGATGACCGGCGTCAGCAGCAGGCATTCTCAGATCGTCAATGACATCTTGCACCAATCATCTTCTAGGTTTTCCGCTCATTCTTCTTTAGGCTCAATTTCCTTCAAAATTATCTTCTCTAGGCACTCATGCCGTTTGACTTGTCCGAAATATTTAATTTTCCTTGATGTTATGCTCTTTAATATCCAACCCTCTTTAATATCAAGCTGTTGCAGAACAGAAGCGTTTGTTCTTTTCTCTGTCCATGATATTCTAAGTACTCTTCTGTAGCATTTGCATTCAAAGGCATTAATGATCTTCTCCGCCGCTTTGTCAATGGTCCATGCCCCATATCCATATGTTGCCAAGGGAAATACGAACCACAGATATACACTGTGTTTGTAAAGTCTCACAACACTTCATACGTAGATTGGTTATTGGTTATTGATTATTGAACTGACGTCATTGCACTCCGGGCAGACCAATAGGTGCTCAGTCTCCCCAACAGATATCGAAGAGTATGCATACTGATGATTCCCGTTGCTCGCTGATTCCATTTCTCTTCTCTCCTCTACCTCTTCTTTTTTATGCATATTTTCTTGTCTGATCTGCTGGAGGACCAGTCAACGGTGCAAGAACCTCGTAGCACCGGCTGGAGCTCATTACATATAATACAAATTAGACAGCAATGTAAACCTGGAAACAAAGAGCATGTAACATTATAATTGGTGAAAACGTATAAATCACAACATAATAGAACGCCGTATTTTGCTCAGCTTCTTCTTCTTCTGTGTTCTCACTAGATTGGGATTTCGGATTCTCTAATAAAGGCAACCGTCTGCCTCAGATTATCAGCCACGCCATACAGTTCGTCTTGGACGCTAGTGTAAGTGGGCCACCTCTTTCTTCTCAAGTCTGCATACTGGGGGCAGTTTTGTAGGATATAATTCCTATGATTTCTGCTTCCCAGTTTGTACCGACCTCTTTCCGCAGTAAGTTTTGGCCACCCTCGTGATGGTAGGTCTGACATTCTTACCGTGTGGCTAAATCTCCGAGGCAAATTGGCGACCGTAGAATCCGTTATCCCATTCCTCATTGTCAGGGGTCGTTGCACCATGTTATGCGCCTTACGGCCTGGTGCATCCGTTTTCTGCAAGCATTTATTTCGGGTTAGCATTTCCTAGCGGACACCTGCATCCGATTTCAGCCAAACCTCCTTAGTCGCTTCTTACGACATGCGTGGCAGGTAACAGTGGTTATATTCTTTACACCCCAAATATTTGGGCCCCGGTAACCACTCGGGCGGCTCAGCTTCTAGCCGACGATATAGGATAACAAAACCAATGGCAAGCCTACTTTGTTGTCATCAGTGGCGGCTCAGCTTCTAGCCGACGATATAGGATAACAAAACCAATGGCAAGCCTACTTTGTTGTCATCAGTGGCGGCTCAGCTTCTAGCCGACGATGTAGGATAACAAAACCAATGGCAAGCCTACTTTGTTGTCATCAGTGGCGGCTCGTAGTCATTTTTCTTGGTGGGGCCAGACACACATTTTCGGAAAAATCATGATTTTTGGAGTATTTACTATTACTTGTCTATTCCTGGAAGTTTTCCCCCTTTCGATTATTGGTGGGGTCAGGGCTCACTGGCCCTTAATGACGAGCCGCCCCTGGTTGTCACTATGGAACGACTATAGAAGGTTAAACTCAACTCAAAAATAACCAACTGTAAAAAATACGATCATTCTTTCTCGATCCAGAAGCACTTAAGCTTTCAGCTATTCGGCTCGGTGTCATGGACATCGTAATCCTACGGTTCGATGCCAAGAACACCGTAAATCGGGAGAACCTGTGGCTTTTCTGCCAGCCCACGAAATTAAACCCGCACTCACAGAGTTCTTGTCACCCGTTGTCCAACGCGCTACGAAGACGCTGGACAGGTAGGGTAAAAGTAACTATGAAGAAAATGAAATGACAAATTGAAATATAACTAAAATAGAAAATTTGAGAAAATTTTATTTTTTGTTGAGCGTTCGTTGTGCAGTTGTACATCAGATGATCATTGATGTGTATTCAACGTCATGGAATCATGAAACACGTAATCACAAAGTACTGTAGTTTTACAAATTACAAAAACAATGACAATATACATCAACGTTTCGACCAAATGACCTTTATGAAGCAAACGAACAACAGGAGGGACGAATTTAAAAAAAACACTAACTACAGTACTTTGTTATTACGCGTTTCGCAATTCGTAATAGTTTTACAGCAGTCTCCTTTTATATCATTGAATCATGCAGTTTTCAGCGAGATGATACATAAAATACGTTGTTGAACTTGTGTTCAGCCACAATAATGCTTTCCAACGACGGCTCAAGAACGGAAAGATATGTAAAATATCCTATAGTCTGTCCATTAATTCGTGAGCACGTTTGAAATTGATTTTCTCGAAAACTACCTGTTGGATCTCAGTGATGTTTTTGCAAGCAGCCTTAGAATATCCATGACGCTAGAGAAATATTTTTTTCCAAGAAAATTTGATGTAGTTTGAAATATTTCTTCTTCAGGCTATATTAAAATCAACCTCACCGGATTGTACACAATAGTAACAGATCTACGGTACACAGACGCGTTGTTCTAAAATACATTATGGTAACATAGAGATATCGTGAGTATACAACAATTTCACGAAATCCCGTGCACCTAACCCAGTCGACTTTGAAAGCGGAAAGCATATGACGTTATAATTGGGATACCGTTGTATAGTTATAGGCGTATCTCGCTATTTGTATGAAGCTATTGTATCATATTTGTTGGCTTATCAAAACTGACATTGATATCACATTCATAATGAGTCTGAAGTGCACATTTATAACAATGCAGAAGGTTACAGTTTTACTATACCAACACTTCCGTAGGGAATCTAAGAGAGGTCATCTATATTGCGATATTCATAACCCTGAGAAACGAACGCAACTGGCGCTTGGTCTGAATAGAGAATCCCTTTCCCGATGGATTAAACAGGACACAAAGTGCACTAATGTCAAGCAAGGAAGGAAAAGAACAATTGACAACTTTGACATAGATGTCATAAGACGGGAGCTCTTGAAAATGTTTGCGACAAATCAACTTGTTACTCTCAGGAAACTGAAATTAAAACTGCAATCAGATTGCAGCATAGACATTTCTAAAAGTACTCTATGGAAAATTGTAAGAGCCGCCGGCTTCACCTTCAGAAAAACTATAGGCGGCAGGAATATTATTTGTGAAAAGCCACATTTAATTGCTGCCCGTAGTAAATACCTGTGGCAGATCCGTGAGCGGCGGAGGCAAGGCTATGATATTGTATATTTGGACGAATCCTGGGTCAATGCTCACCACACCAATGCTAAAGAATGGCAATCAGTAGACGGTGAACAGAAAAGAAAAATACCAAGCAGCAAAGGCCAGCGTATTATACTAACACATGCAGGAAGCAGTGAAGAAGGTCTTGTCCATGACGCTGGACTTATTTTCCAATCAAAAGTACCGACGGTAGGGACTACCACACATAAATGAATGGACATATTTTCAGGCACTGGATGGAGAAAGATCTACTTCCAATTCTAAACAGACCATCATGCTTGGTAATGGATAATGCATCCTATCACAACGCAGTATCAGCGGAAGACAAAGTACCAACTGCATCAAATACAAAAGATCAAATTAGGACTTGGCTTGCTAAGGAAAATGTCAGCTTCGATGATACATATTTGAAACCCGAGTTGTTGCACCTGGTGAGGATGACAAATTAGACAAAGGTGTTTCATATTGACAAAATCATTGCGGAATACGGCCACACGTCTTTGCGACTACCTCCATATCATGCTCAATCCGATAGAGCTTGTCTGGGCTAAAGTAAGAGGGCAAGTTGCCGAACAGAACAGGACGTTTAAAATGTGTGATGTTGAAGTTCTGACACGTGAGTCCTTCTCAATGATAGACATGCAGTTCTGGAAGAAGTGTGTTGAACATGTGCTCCGAGAGGAAGACGAGTACTGGCACCGAGATGGATTACAATTTGTCCAGCCAGTAACAATTATCAACCTCATGGAATCGTCAGATTCGGGATGATGCAAATCATATTTTGATTACAGACTGAGAAATAGCAACGTATACATTTCCATATCCAAATGCATCTACCATCATACAATTTGTGGTGAAGTTAAGACACCCTGGGGTCTAATGGTGACCGAAGGGAGGACTAACTGTTGCATATTGTATCCAAGTTCACGATTGCACATAAAGGGCAACACACTTAATTACTTGACCTATCAAGTTAATATGGAGATACACCTATGAATAGAATTGACATGGACAAATTCTGGGATACTGTAAAATCTAAAATTTGAGCCCCGTATTTGCAATTGTCATAAAAGATCAAAGGAATTTGCCGATGTGCAAAATCCGTAGCATCTACGGACTACTGGTTAGCTTTATTTTAGCGTCATGGATATTCTAAGGCTGCATGCAAAAATCACTGAGATCCAACAGGTAGTTTTCGAGAAAATCAATTTCAAACGTGCACACGAATTAATGGACAGACTATAGTAAATAACGTGTTTATATTTCGTTGCTAGGGTACTTTGTTGTTAGGGTACTTTGTTGTTAGAGTACTTTGTTGTTAGGGTTACTTTGTTGTTAGGTACTTTGTTGTTAGGTACTTTGTTGTTAGGGTTACTTTGTTGAGGTACTTTGTTGTTAGGTACTTTGTTGTTAGGTTACTTTGTTGTTAGGTACTTTGTTGTTAGGCACTTTGTTGTTAGGTTACTTTGTTGTTAGGGTACTTTGTTGTTAGGGTACTTTGTTGTTAGGGTACTTTGTTGTTAGGGTACTTTGTTGTTAGGGTTACTTTGTTGTTAGGGTTACTTTGTTGTTAGGGTTACTTTGTTGTTAGGGTACTTTGTTGTTAGGGTTACTTTGTTGTTAGGGTTACTTCATTGTTAGGGTTACTTTGTTAGGGTACTTCATTGTTAGGGTTACTTTGTTGTTAGGGTACTTTGTTGTTAGGTACTTTGTTGTTAGGGTTACTTCATTGTTAGGTTACTTTGTTAGGTACTTCATTGTTAGGTTACTTTGTTGTTAGGTACTTCGTTGTTAGGGTACTTTGTTGTTAGGTTACTTCATTGTTAGGTTACTTCATTTTAGGTTACTTTGTTAGGGTACTTCATTGTTAGGGTTACTTTGTTGTTAGGGTACTTCGTTGTTAGGGTACTTTGTTGTTAGGGTTACTTCATTGTTAGGGTTACTTTGTTGTTAGGGTACTTTGTTGTTAGGGTACTTCATTGTTAGGGTACTTCATTGTTAGGGTACTTTGTTGTTAGGGTTACTTTGTTGTTAGGGTACTTTGTTGTTAGGGTACTTTGTTGTTAGGTTACTTTGTTGTTAGGGTACTTTGTTGTTAGGGTACTTCGTTGTTAGGGTTACTTTGTTGTTAGGGTACTTCGTTGTTAGGGTACTTTGTTGTTAGGGTTACTTTGTTGTTAGGGTACTTCATTGTTAGGTTACTTCATTGTTAGGTTACTTTGTTGTTAGGTTACTTTGTTGTTAGGGTACTTTGTTGTTAGGGTACTTTGTTGTTAGGGTACTTCGTTGTTTGGGTACTTTGTTGTTAGGGTTACTTCATTGTTAGGGTTACTTTGTTGTTAGGGTTACTTTGTTGTTAGGGTTACTTTGTTGTTACTTCATGGTTACTTCTATGTTAGATTCTTCCTTCTTAGATGTTACAAGTTTATCCGGCATATAATGCGAAGAGAAGGTTTAGAACATTTGGTGACAACAGGTAAAATTAAGAGAAAGATAGATCATGGAAGACAGAGGGAGAAGATGTTGGATGGCTTGACGTCATGGTTCGACACAAAATCGATGTCAGAACGAATTACATGCACGAAGCAAAGAGAGTTGGGGAGAGACATGATCGCCTAGCCGGCAGGCATGACAATTGATTGTTTGTTAGGATACTATTACAATCTGCGACAAGTTTCAACCAAAAGGGTTATATCAAGCAAAGGATACAACAGAAGTGAAGAAATTCAGACTTCTTACAAAGAAAGTGCAGTGGTTTGAACATTTAATGAGAATGAAATACAACCAACCACCAATAACAGCATACAATAACAGCATACAATAACAGCATACAATACCAGCATACAATAACAGCATACAATAACAACAGCATACAATAACAGCATACAATAACAGCATACAATAACAGCATACAATAACAGCATACAATAACAGCATACAATAACAGCATACAATAACAGCATACAATAACAGCATACAATAACAGCATACAATAACAGCATACAATAACAGCATACAATAACAGCATACAATAAAAAGAGATTGGGTACTAGAGCTAAGGGAAGACCAAGAAAAGATGGATAGACAATATCAAGACCACACTACATAAACACGGATATAACACAACAAGGGCGACTCATCTAGTCCTAGAACGCAAATTAAAGCTCCCATCTCTACGCTTAACGGCAAGAGTGGAGAGCCAACTACATCTTCTACCTGGGGAATAAACAATACAAGGGAAATAACACATAGAATTAGACAAAAAATTCCCAACGGCCCTAAAAACCCCATTTTAGGAATTTATTGTCTAGAAATTATGACTACGCACCGCCCTAGTAGTTACTGGGGCCCACATTTGGGGTGTAAAGAATAGAACCACTGTTACCTGCACGCATGTCGCAAGAGTCGACTAAGTAGGTTTGGCTGAAATCGGATGCATGTGTCCTAAACGTGTGGAAGAAAATGTCATCCAGTTTCCCATTGTAAGACAAATCAATACCAAATAAATTTAAACAATAGTAAAGACCTGTTTATACACTGCATGGGGAGATGTGGTACAATGGAATAATACGATGTTAGGCTCGTATTGCAGGTAACCTACGGCCAATGGGCCACCTTTACTTCCCAGATCGGGCGTATTTGGTACCCGGTTCAAGTTGGGTCAACCTGAGAGCCGTTACTCGGATTCGAACCTGAACCTACGGTGTTGGTAGCAAGTGCAACTAACCACTACACTACCTGACTCTCATTTATTATGTACACATATTAGATTTATATATATTCGTATTTAACATTTGAGATCATGATGTAGAAACAAGAGCAATAAATAATCAGTCAATCAGGAAACTGTACTGACCTACGGTTGTGAAAGTTGGAAATCAACAAAGAAAATTGATAAGAAACTGGACAACTTTGAGAATAAATGTCTCCGAAAATTATTAAAAGTAAAATGGAGTGACTTCGTTTAGACCAGCGTTTCCCAAAGTGGGCGTACCGCCCCAGTGGGCGCTAAGCCTTCCAGGGGGCGATAGTGGGTACAGAAGTACTTGGGAGGAGCTTTTTTTGTGATTTTGCGATTGAATAATCATTTAAAATTTGAATTCTGCATTTTAATTCATCTTATGCCCATCTTACATGATCCACTATTTCATCAATTTTCTATTTCATGTATTTAATCGTTTGAAAACTGACCATGTATAACAGAAATATATACCAGTTTTCTATGTCAAAGTGAAAATAGAGCACATATATATATATAAGGGGGCGGTGGCAAGTTGTTTTAATGGGGAGGGCGTTGCAAAGTTTATGTTGTGCAAAGTGGGCGGTGGGGCGTTACAAAGTTTATGTCGTGCAAAGTGGGCGGTGGGGCGTTACAAAGTTTATGTCGTGCAAAGTGGGCGGTGGGGCGTTACAAAGTTTATGTCGTGCAAAGTGGGCGGTGGGGCGTTACAAAGTTTATGTTGTGCAAAGTGGGCGATGGGGGCGTTGCAAAGTTTATGTTGTGCAAAGTGGGCGGTGTGGGGCGTTGCAAAGTTTATGTTGTGCAAAGTGGGCGGTGGGGGCGTTGCAAAGTTTATGTTGTGCAAAGTGGGCGGTGGGGGCGTTGCAAAGTTTATGTTGTGCAAAGTGGGCGGTGGGGGCGTTGCAAAGTTTATGTTGTGCAAAGTGGGCGGTGGGGGCGTTGCAAAGTTTATGTTGTGCAAAGTGGGCGGTGTGGGGCGTTGCAAAGTTTATGTCGTGCAAAGTGGGCGGAGGGCGTTCAAAGTTTATGTCGTGCAAAGTGGGCGGTGGAGGGGGGCGTTGCAAGTTTATGTTGTGCAAAGTGGGCGGTGTGGGCGTTACAAAGTTTATGTCGTGCAAAGTGGGCGGTGGGGCGTTACAAAGTTTATGTCGTGCAAAGTGGGCGGAGGGCGTTGCAAAGTTTATGTCGTGCAAAGTGGGCGGTGGGGGCGTTACAAAGTTTATGTCGTGCAAAGTGGGCGGTGGGGGCGTTACAAAGTTTATGTCGTGCAAAGTGGGCGGTGGGGGCGTTACAAAGTTTATGTCGTGCAAAGTGGGCGGTGGGGCGTTACAAAGTTTATGTCGTGCAAAGTGGGCGGTGGGGGCGTTACAAAGTTTATGTCGTGCAAAGTGGGCGGTGGGCGTTACAAAGTTTATGTCGTGCAAAGTGGGCGGTGGGCGTTACAAAGTTTATGTCGTGCAAAGTGGGCGGTGGGCGTTACAAAGTTTATGTCGTGCAAAGTGGGCGGAGGGGCGTTGCAAAGTTTATGTCGTGCAAAGTGGGCGGTGGGGGGGCGTTGCAAAGTTTATGTCGTGCAAAGTGGGCGGTGGGGGGGCGTTGCAAAGTTTATGTCGTGCAAAGTGGGCGGTGGGGGGGCGTTGCAAAGTTTATGTCGTGCAAAGTGGGCGGTGGGGGGGCGTTGCAAAGTTTATGTCGTGCAAAGTGGGCGGTGGGGGGGCGTTGCAAAGTTTATGTCGTGCAAAGTGGGCGGTGGGGGCGTTGCAAGTTTATGTCGTGCAAAGTGGGCGGTGGGGGCGTTACAAAGTTTATGTCGTGCAAAGTGGGCGGTGGGGGCGTTACAAAGTTTATGTCGTGCAAAGTGGGCGGTGGGGGCGTTACAAAGTTTATGTCGTGCAAAGTGGGCGGTGGGCCGAAACAGTTTGGGAATCTATGGTTTAGAACAACGCAGTGAGAGATAGAACACACCAACAACACAGTGAGAGATAGAACACACCAACAACACAGTGAGAAATAGAACACACCAACAACACAGTGAGAGATAGAACACACCAACAATACAGTGAGAGATAGAACACACCAACAATACAGTGAAGATAGAACACACCAACAACACAGTGAGAGATAGAACACACCAACAACACAGTAAGAGATAGAACACACCAACAACACAGTGAGAGATAGAACACACCAACAACACAGTGAGAGATAGAACACACCAACAACGCAGTGAGAGATAGAACACACCAACAACGCAGTGAGAGATAGAACACACCAACAACACAGTGAGAGATAGAACACACCAACAACGCAGTGAGAGATAGAACACACCAACAACGCAGTGAGAGATAGAACACAGCAACAACACAGTGAGAGATAGAACACACCAACAACGCAGTGAGAGATAGAACACACCAACAACGCAGTGAGAGATAGAACACACCAACAACACAGTGAGAGATAGAACACACCAACAACACAGTGAGAGATAGAACACAGCAACAACACAGTGAGAGATAGAACACACCAACAACACAGTGAGAGATAGAACACACCAACAACACAGTGAGAGATAGAACACACCAACAACGCAGTGAGAGATAGAACACACCAACAACGCAGTGAGAGATAGAACACACCAACAACACAGTGAGAGATAGAACACACCAACAACCCGTATCAAATATTATAAGGAAACGAAGGTGGAAATATTTAGGTCATGTGCTTAGATCAGACGAAAGGAGACTAAATCGACAAGTCCTTATGTGGTCACCAGTTGGGAAAAGAAAAAGTAGAAGACCTAAGACCACTCTTTCGAAGAACCATCCAACAAGAAAGTAAACTATTGGGATGTAAAACCATACTAGATCTCCAACTGCTAGCAAAGAACCGTATCACATGGAGATCTAAAACCTCTGCCCTATATGCCGCCTTTGGCACGAAAGGAACAAACTAACTAATCAGGAAACTAGTTTTAAAATATGAAATTTTGATTTCCTGCAGAAAAAAAATGTGTGTATTTCTTTGTTATTGCTTACTAAACTGACGTAATTACACTCCGGGCAGACCCATAGGTGCTCAGACTCCCAAACGATATCGAAGAGTATGCATACTGATGGTTCCGTGGCTCGCTGATTAAACACACTCCTAGCTCTGCCCCTAAGGCATCCAGTTATACTTGTACAATGGGTAATTCCAAAATGGCTGGATCGATTCAACACCTATTTTAGTGTCCTTATCCAACAGCCTGTCGCGAAGAGACAGAAGAACGTCCCCCTGATCCATCTTCAATTCCCCAACAATCGATGCTGTTGATGCATTCATCTGTCGAATAATCGTGAAAATCAAAGTACATGACGTCATCAATAAATGTGTTCCATAGTCAATTGTGACGCACTATGCAGTGAATGACTGTTGTCTGCTGGGGTCATTCTTTTCACTCAAACCATAACACTGTTTTCAACTGAAGAAAGAATATTTAACAATATGAAGAAACATGTACAGACATATCTTGAAGTCTGTGGTGGATATTTCCAATATCTGCTATAATAAATATTTCATTTGTTCTTTCTAGTTTACCAAGAACAACAGTAGATTAATGCAGTAACTATTGTGACTAATTTCACTACTTTGTTTTAGCACGTTTTTGATGACGTCATGTACTACATTTTCAAGCTGACCTACATATGAAGTGTTGTGAGACGGGAGGGTGGATGAGAAACCGCAAGCAGACTAGGCCTGGAGTGCACATACTTTTCTACCGATAAATATATTTTTTGTAAAGCACAAATTCTTTTAAACAAACTCATTCCATTTAATCACAAGGATACGGTCTGCACAAACCATTAACAAATTAGTTAGAAGTAAAGAGAAATTGAGGATAGAAATAGGAGTTGATTTCTTAGTGAAGTAAAAAAAGTAAAGGAACCCTTTCATACCTTGTGGTATATAGGTCAATACAGCGTTAGGCCTGTTTTTTTCATTGACCGTCGGCACACGATGGGTGATGTGGTCAGCATCACGCCGGCCGCCTTTACTTTCCCAGAGCATGTCTGGTACCGAGTTGAGGCTGGGTCGACCTGAGAGCCGTCGCGGTCGGGAAAAATTCCACGCACATTGCAGGAGCTGAACCCAGACCACCAGCCTTGCGAAGCGAGTTCACTAACAACTACGCTACAGCGGCTCTCTCTTAGTGAAGTGAGGGCATAGTTTTGTCTGAAGTGTGTTTGGAGCAGCGGATCATAAAGTTGTATCCGAAATTTACTGCGAGCTTGAGCTGCGAAAATGTTCAAGATGGCAGCGGTGGTTTTGCTATCACTAAGAACAGGCTCATACAATAAAAATTGAGGGGACCCATTCGGAATAACACCTGTTGTTAGATTCATTGAATAACAGAAACCTAACTTCTACGCCACAAAGACCCACGTAGTACAACACACTGACGTAAGATCACCCACATAGATTCCCCGTATAGACTAGCCAAACACGTAATAACACTAACGTAAGATCACCCAACTAGATTCCCCGTATAGACTAGCCAAACACGTAATAAAACTGACGTAAGATCACCCACATAGATTCCCCCGTATAGACTAGCCAAACACGTAATAACCAAGTACTGTGGTTTTACCAAAATACAAAAACAATGACAATACACAGCTACGTTTCGACCAAATAAGCCTTTATCAAGCAAACAATACAACAAAAGTGACAAATGTCACAGAACACTGCTATAGACTTTGACAAAGATATTACAACGGTTAAACTGTCAAACAGCTTGTAGACAAAATCAACAAAAACCATACAAAATGCTATTATTCAACTCTTTGCTATGTTTAAATATTTGACAGAGTGTAAAAATGGAGCCAAGTATCGATTTTACTTCCCTGAAACCTTCTTATTCTTGTCTTCTTGTCAAAATTGGTATTCTAATATTTAAGTCTTCATCTTGGGATATCACTGTTTACTGACAGCTGATACCTAGCAAGATCTTCTTAAGGTTTCCAAAACATTCTTTCTTTGGTAGTTTGGTGTTGTTTCCGTTTCTCTGTTTATCTGGAACTTCGCTTCATGCAAATTTTTAATTTTTTAATTTTAAAGAAAATTCGAGTTTTTTATTTTTCCTTTACTTTTTAAATCTCTAAAGTGCTCGAGTGGTTACAAGGGCCCAAATTGGGGTGTAAAGAATAGAACCACTGTTACCTGTCACGCATGTTGTAAGAGACGACTAATGAGGTTGGACGTAGGGCTAGCTACCCCACACTGTAAAAAAACACTAGATGGCTAGAGAACAAAGAGCGAACCGAGTAAACGATGGCTGAAATCGGACACATCGCCGAGGGATAAGAACCAGAGCTCCAAATGATGCTGAAGATGTGATGTAAAACACACCAATGCTAAGGCTGCGTGAATCAGATTTCCATATGAATAAAATTTATGGGGAGGTCTGGTACATCGGTCTCGGCGGTGATCACGAGAGAGAGAAATCTCTAAAGAAAAAATATTTCTGCCAAGTAAAAAAAGGTAAGGTAAAGGAACCATTTCATACCTCGTGGTATATAGGTCAATACAGTGTTAGGCCTGTATTTTTCATTGACCGTCGGCACAAATGGGTGATGTGGTCAGCATCACGCCCCCACCTTTTAAATTTCCTAGAGCATGTCTGGTACCCAGTTGAGGCTGGGTCGACCTGAGAGCCGTCGTGGTCGGGAAAAATTCCACGCACATTGCGGGAGCTGAACCCAGACCACCAGCCTTGCGAAGCGAGTTCACTAACAACTATGCTACAGCGGCTCTCATTGTTGCCAAGTGAGTTTTAAAAATTTTAATGGGTTTTCTTCTTCTTTTTCTTCTTCTTCTTTGCGTTCGGTTTCGTATGCTCGTCTAAACCATGAGATGGTTTGCCTCTATGAAGCTGTATATCAGTTGGAGTTCCTCGAGAGTTCCCCATGGCTTGCTCTGTAAGCTTCGTTAATGAGACCATGTTTGGTTTGGTTGGTGTATGTATGATGGACATGACTGTAGGATGTGCTATTGAGTCATATAGGGGTTTAAAGCGAAAGGATGGACTTAATTGTACCATGTTTTACCGAAAATGGCTCAGTCCCTCTCCGCATAAATGACACGAAACCTTTAGAGAGTATTGCAGAAAGCACAAACTCAGTAGCTCCGGCAACAATCATAGGGCTCTCTGGAAAAATAAAATGTACTCGTGAACAAAACGACGCGGTCTGGATTCCAACCCACGACTTTTGACTCACACGGAAAGGGCTTAACGAATTAACCATAAAGACTCTTTCTGCGTTGTGTACATATGTTGCCACAGGGGCGGCTCGTCATTAAGGGCTAGTAGGACCCGGCTCACCAATAATTTAAAGGGGGAATAACTTCCCGGAATATTAAATACTCAAAAAATCCTGATTTATCCGAAAATGTGTGTCTGACCCCACAAAGAAAAATGACCAAGAGCCGCTACTGTGTTGCCACATATATTAGCCATAAATTGTGAGTTCTCAGTTGCAACGTTCTACGTCTTCGTTGTATTGAGATACAGGTTTTAATCTTCGCATTTAAAAAAAAAATATTGTTAAGTAACCTTACCAGTAGTCTTAGAAGAATACTGAACCTCAAATGGTCAGATTTCAGACCTAATACACAAATAAGACAAGAGACCAAGCAAGAAAATGTATCAAATTTTATAAGAAAGCGCCGCTGGAACTACATCGGCCACACACTTAGAATGGATGAGAGAAGACTCCTTACCAATCCCTCATATGGACACCAGAGGGAAAAAGAAAACGAGGAAGACCAAGAGAGACTCTGCGTAGAACCATCACCAGAGAAGGCTCAACGATGGGCCTAGTAAACATTAAAGACCTAAAACAGATAGCAACGAACCGCGAGACATGGAGAACTATGACCTCTGCCCTATGCGCCGCCCACAGGCCCAAGAGGAAAGACTAACTAACTAACTAACTAACCTTACCAAGTTTTTATACCATTTTTTCTCTTAGAAAGCAGAATTACAATTTTTTTTTCGGGCATTTTTGAACATTAAAAAAAAAAAGAGAAAACTAGATAAAAAAATGTAATCAACTATTTTGTACATGGAAGGAAAATTTGTATTGAAAACAAATTGTATAAAAAAATGGAAACAAAAAAGAAAATATCATATTGTGTCGTTAGAACATAAATACTATTTGGAATCAGAAAGAATTTGTTATGATATTTATGATATTATTAAACCGAAATCTGTAAACAAAGATATATATATATTTAGACAAACTCAGGTCTATCAGAAACGTTTCAAGTTGAGTCAGTAGTAAGACAAGGATATTTACTATTACCGCTGCTGTTCATCACGTATATAGATCAAATCTGTAAAATAGCTAACAACAGCGAAGGAAACAACCTTAGGGGAACTCTTAAACAAATTTCTTTTTGTCGACGATTAGTCAATCATATCAAGAACAGCGACAGCAACACATTAACAGACTCCAGTTAACATGCAATGAATATAATATGAGAATAAACATCGACGAAACCGAAGTAATGACATTCGCTAGAGAGTAAAACGCTACCAGTATCTCCATCGACAAACATCCTGTAAAACAAGTCAAATACTTTACATACCTAAGGAGCATTTTTTCTGCAAGTGGAAGAATAACTAACGAAACCCAACACAGATGCAACAAAACAAATCAAATGATAGGACAAATGGCGCCAATTTTAAAATGCAAACCAGTCATCATGAACACAAAAAGAGCAATGTTCAACACAATCTTTCTTTCCACATTATGCCAGTGGCGGCTCGTGATCATTTTTGTTGGTATCGCCAGACATTTCTTTCCGGATAGGTCATGGTTTTTTGTTGCTATATTTTAACTTATAAAATAATAAATACACGTGATACATTATTTTTGGTGGGGCCTAGCCCCACTGGCCCTTAATGACGAACCGCCACTGCATTATGCAATCATTTCAAAACTTGGACGCTGACATCAAAAGATAGAAAAAAGACTAGTCACGAAAGAAATGAAGTGTCTACGCAAAATGCTGGGAGTATTAAAAAAAAACGATTGAGAAATGACAACATCTTGACAAAAGTAAGTACAACATCAATACTAAATTACTTCAAGAAACAACAAATTAAATGATTCAGCCACATAAGCAGATTACCAACAGACAGTGCACCTCAATGAGCAATATTACTCTGACACAGTGGATAAAAACCAGTCATGCAATTTATAAAAGAATAACAGATTAAATGGTTTGGACACCTGACAAGAATGCCCTGGTATCACCTACCACAGAGAGCCACACAGAAAAAGTATAATGAGTACAAGGCAAGAGGAAGACCACGAAAAAGATGGAGCGACGGCATCAAGAACAGCTTTACGAACATGAATATCAGCTTACAAAGTGCCTTAAAACAAGCACACACAAGATCACTACGTCCACCCGCCCCAACACTTCTATAAAGAACTAAATGGTGGAAGAGAAGAAGAAGAAGTGGATAAAAAGCAAAAGACTGTACAAGCAATTGGTCGACCTCATAGATAATCGAGGAGACGAAAACACTTTTATGAATCGCATACACAAGTTCGTTCTAGAAATCTCTTCTTATCCTGACGCTGTGAGACAAAACAGGATTTGGGGGCACCCCTCAGTGTCACACCGGGTGGACCCAGTACTAATGAACGTAATAATGTTTTAACTCCGAGAGTCATCAATCCCTTGATCAAGAGAACTCGGAGCCTGCGAAGGGGTGGTATTTTAGCATTTGGCCTTTAGTAAAGGCTCCCAGTGACAACGTATGAGTGTGAAGCATTGACATTAAAAAAAGACAGTGGAAAAACACATATGTGCTTTTGAATATAAGTGACCACAGAACACACCCTACAGAACTACCTCCAGTATGCAGATCTAGAAGAAAGAGGTGGCCCACTTACACCAGCATCCAAGACAAACTGTATGGCGTGGCTGATTATCTAAGACTGACGGCTGCCTTTATTAGAGAATCTAAAATCCCAATCTAGTGAGAACGCAGAAGAAGAAGAATATAAGTGTTATAGAAGCATCCTTCGTATATCACGGACAGAGAAGAGAGCAAATAGATCTATCCAGAAAGAACTCAAAATCAAAGAAAACTGACTGATGCTACAAATAAGAAAGAGAAAATTGAGATATTTTGGACATATAAAAAGACATGAAGGGCTGGAGAAGACCATCATGGAAGGAGGCATACCGGCAAAGAGAAGAAGAGGAAGACAACGAAGAAGATGGATTCAGGATGTAACTGATGATTTCAACATGACGGCTGCAGAGGCAGGGCATCTGGGCTACGAGAGAGAGAAACTCCGGTGGACTGTTGGGGTGGCAAAGTTACGCTCAGGACAATCTATTTGATGATGATAAAGACTCCCACCCTTTGACCGAGATCAAGTGGGAACAAGCACTGTAGGAACAGATGAATGTGAAAACATTATTAAAAACGCTATCACGTTCTGTAAGAAGAGACACTACACTTTAATCTCAGCCAAAAAGGCCGTGAGACAGGATTAGAGAATAGAAAGAAAGAGGATTATTGTATAGGAATGTCCCTCCGTTTTCATACGTTTTATGTGCATGAATCATGAATTGAATTATTCCTCTCCGCACCTCTTGGAGCATAGGGCCTCAACAGTTGTTCGCCACTCTTCTCAGTCTCTGACTGTTCTCTGTATTTTACGTACATACTCTGTATTTTACGTACATACTCTGTATTTTACGTACATACTCTGTATTTTACGTACATACTCTGTATTTTACATACACATAAACTTACTCAACAATAGCTGCCTCAAATACAACATGAAGATCAACATTCAAAAGACAGAAGTCATGACTATAAGCAGATAACATAAAGATATTAACATACAAATAAATGACCAAACGCTAAAGCAGGTGAGAGAATTCAAATACCTTGGAAGTATCTTCACATCTGATAGTAGACTGGACAGAGATCGAAACTAGAATCCAGCAATCCAACAACATTACATACCAGCTTACTCCAATTTTGAAACACCCAGCTATTCCAGTAGTGACTAAAAGACAAATTATAAATTCAATCTTTATACCAACACTGTGCTACCAGTGCCATGCTTGGGAACTGACAAAAGAACAAGAAAGGAAAATTACCACATGCGAAATGAGATGTCTGAGGAAAGCAGTAAATAAAACAAGAAGAGACCATATAAGAAATAAGGAAATTAGAAGAACAGTCGGAACAACACCTGCTATTAGATTTATTGAAAAACAGAGACTCAAATGGTTTGGCCACTTAATCAGAATGAACCGAATACATCAGTTGCAAGAGCGTACAACCTGAAAATGGAATCATCAAGAGGAAAGGGCAGACCAAGAAAAAGATGGGTTGATGGAGTTACAGACATCTTAAAACTCCACAATACTACAACATATCAAGCGACAGAGCGTGCATTATCTCGGAAACCGATCATCAGTTCAACCTGCTACGCCTAGCGGCAAGAAAGCAGAGAAGGACAAAAGAAATAAAAAGAAAAGAAGACTCTGAGACAAATAAAACGCTTATTGGTTGTTGGTTACTAAACTGACGTCATTGCACTCCGGGCAGACCCATAGGGGCTCAGTCTCCCCAACATATATAGAAGAGTATGCATACTGATGATTCCCGTGGCTCGCTGATTAAACAGACCTATCACTCTGCCTCTCATGCATCCAGTTCGACTTGTCTTCTTCTTCTTTGCGTTCGTTCTTTACGACCAATTTTAATCACTCTTTGTGATATGTTTGATCTTTGCCAAGATCGTGTATACGTTGCACATTGGTTTGGTAGGCCCCTAAACGCATAGACTTCTACACGTTTAGGACACTGCATCCGATTTCAGCCGAACCTCATTAGGCGTCTCTCACGACATGCGTGGGAGGTAACAGTGGTTACATTCTTTACACCCCAAATTTGGGCCCTGGTAACTACTCGGCGAGTTCGACTTATACAACGGGTAACTCAAAACTGCCTAAATCGCTTGATCGATTTTACTGTCCTCATCCAACAGACAGTCGCGAAGAGATCGAAGAATATCCCCCTTATCCATATTCAACTCCCCAACAGGATTAGAGAATAGAAAGCCAGGAATCAAACGATATCCTCAGACATTTAGAATAACGATAATCGCCTCAATGAATAATATTTGAAAACATCAAGAATAACGGAGTACAGAAAGACAAACTTCAAACAGTTTAGTCACCAAATAAATAGTAACAAGAAAATAGTTTTTTTTTTTTTAAATATATGAACTTGGGGCCATCAAAGCGTTAAGTAGACAACAGAACCGAAGGGAGACTAATTGGATAATGGCAAGACTTCAGAAAGGGAAACTACTGAGATGGAAGACACATACTCGGTTAAGACGTGTTCAACAGAAGAGAAAGTCTAACGCAGCGTTTCCCAAAGTGGGCAGTATCGTCCCCTCTCCCAGAGGGCGCTGAAGCGTTCTAGGGAGGGGGAAATGGGTTCAGAAGAATTTGGGGGTGTTCAGGCGATTATGGGTCGGTGGCTTCTTAAAGAAGAAATTAATAATAAATATTTTTAAATAAATTATTTTCGTGATTTTGCGATTGAATAATCATTTAAAATTTGAATTCTTTATTCAAATTCATCTTATGCCTGTCTTACACGATCCATTTTTTCATCAATTTTCTATTTCATGCATATAATCATTTGAAAATTGACAATGTATGACAGAAATATATATCAATTTTCTATGTTAGAGAAAATAAAGCATATATATATATATGTTCGGGCAAACTGTTATAATGTGGAGGGCGTTACAAAGTTTATGTTGTGCAAAGTGGGCGGTAGGAGGGCGTTACAAAGTTTATATTGTGCAAGTGGCGGTGGGAGGGCGTTACAAAGTTTATGTTGTGCAAAGTGGGCGGTAGGAGGGGGGCGTTACAAAGTTTATATTGTGCAAAGTGGGCGATGAGCCGATAAAGTTTGGGAATCTATGCTCTAACGGCTACAAAATAATAGTAAAGATTTAAAGATTCTCTTTGTAGACGAATGGACATCAATAACACAATGATGTATGGACATCAATAACACAATGATGTATGGACATCAATGACACAGTGATGTATGGACATCAATGACACAGTGATGTATGTACATCAATAACACAGTGATGTATGTACATCAATAACACAATGATGTATGGACATCAATAACACAATGATGTATGGACATCAATAACACAGTGATGTATGTACATCAATAACACAGTGATGTATGTACATCAATAACACAATGATGTATGGACATCAATAACACAATGATGTATGGACATCAATAACACAGTGATGTATGTACATCAATAACACAATGATGTATGGACATCAATAACACAATGATGTATGGATATGAATAACACAGTGATGTATGGACATCAATAACACAGTGATGTATGTACATCAATAACACAATGATGTATGTACATCAATAACACAGTGATGTATGTACATCAATAACACAGTGATGTATGGACATCAATAACAACAATGATGTATGGACATCAATAACATAGTGATGTCTGGATAAAATGCAGTCGTAGATATCATCATAGAAGAAATTTGAGATGAACATAATTACTTAATATGTAAACATGTGAGGATGATGCTGAATGGGGGGTTTGCAGGAGTAGATATCATCATAGAAGAAATTTGAGATGAACATAATTACTTATGTAAACATGTGAGGATGATGTTGAATGGGGGTTTGCAGGGTAGAGGTAAACCTCTATCAAAGGAGATGTAAGGGGCCTCCTTCCCTACGCTAGTCTACAGGACACCCTTGGGCAAAGTGGAGTATCCGTTTAGGCCCCCAGTTAGCAAGGTCACCTGGAAGCCGTGGGAGCAGGTGGTAGATGAGTGAGGGAGCAGCAGACAGAATGTCAATAGTTATGGTCTCAAAACTCACGACAGTAGAGCAGAAGAATCTCTGTAATAGAGAAATGACTACAGTCACTGAGAAGGTGGAGATCCGTGAGATGACACAGTGGCCAGTATGTCACTCCGAAGGTAGACAGAGGATCTCTGTAATAGAGACAATGACTACAGTCATGGACCAGTATGGTCACTGCCAGGAAGGTAGGCAGAGGATCTCTGTAATAGAGACAATGACTACAGTCATGGAACAGTATGGTCACTGCCAGGAAGGTAGGCACAGGATCTCTGTAATAGAGACAATGACTACAGTCATGGAACAGTATGGTCACTGCCAGGAAGGTAGGACAGATGATCTCTGTAATAGAGACAATGACTACAGTCGATGGACCCAGGAAGGTAGAAGGATCTCTGTAATAGAGACAATGCTAGTCATGGCCCAGAGATCACTGCCAGGAAGGAGACAGATGATCCTATAGAGACAATGGTTACTATCATGGACCAGTATGATCACTGCCAGGAAGGTAGACAGATGATCTCTGTAATAGAGACAATAGTTACAGTCATGGACCAGTATGATCACTGCCAGGAAGGTAGACAGATGATCTCTGTAATAGAGACAATAGTTACAGTCATGGACCAGTATGGTCACTGCCAGGAAGGAAAGCAATGGCAGACTACCTTCCAAGACAATGCCTAGGTAACCGTAACAATACTGTTGGTGGGGGCATAGTTCTGCTCAGGACAAGCTATGTGATGATGGTGATGACGATGATGATGATGATGATGAAGATGGTGATGATGATGATGATGATGAAGATGATGATGATGATGATGATGATGATGATGATGATGATGATGTTGATGATGATGATGATGATGAAGAAGAAAGAAACAGTTAGATTAAGAAAATGATTTAGAAAGAAGATTAGATACTCCGACGCCCGAGTGGTTAACGGAGCCCAAATTTGGGGTGTAAAGAATATAATCACTGTTACCTCCCACGCATGTCGTGAGAGACGCCTAATGAGGTTCAGCTGAAATCGGATGCACGTGTCCTAAACGTGTAAAGTCTATGCGTTTAGGGCCTACCAAACCAATGTGCAACGTATACACGTTCTTGGCAAAGATCAAACATATCACAAAGAGTGATTAAAATTAGTCGTAAAGAACGAACGAAAAGAAGAAGATACTACGAAAGAAGTTAATTTCTATTTTTCATGTGAGTTGGACTACACGCTCTGACATAACTAATAAAATCCTTAAGTTGAAAGGGCGTGTCTTGGCTTAAATAGGTTTTAATCCGCCTACATAACAAACAAACCAACACACAAATAAACAAACAATCCGAAAGAAGAAGAAGAATATAATGTTTTTGTTAGATTGTTAAGTATAGTGTTACGTAAACACAATCATTATCGTAAAGGAAGCAAATCATGGACAATCGGATCAATGACATTAATGAAGATGGAATTTCCTAGAAGAAAAATAATAGAGCTATAAATAGCTGACACAATTAATCAGAATGTCCGTACGGACGCTAATTGACAATACAAGCTGTTTACATGAGAAAAGAGAGGCAAATCTCGTGATATTATCTGAAGAACGATGAAAGATCGAGTGTTTTGTGAAGGGAGATTTCTGAGTGGAGCGCTTCTCTGCCTTTTGGCTAAGGTCAAAGTGATTGCGGACAAAGGGTGGCAGCATTCTTGAACCAATAGGCAACTAAACAAAATTTTCAAATTCCTAGCAGCTCTCGTTCAAAATAATTACGACGTTCAGGGTTTTATATGTTTAAAATGTGACCGGGTATCACCCCAGTTCAGTTTGGAATATCTTCATTGCACTCCGGACATGTCCATAGGTGCTCCGATCTCCTTCGCAATATCTCCAACAGCGTCCAGCGACTGACCGTACCAGTTCAATCTTGATTGATGAGCCTACTCGTATACCTGTTGTACTGTTCTTTTCTTGCCACACCAATCTTCAAACCCAGCTCTTGCAATCTAGTAGTTGACGTGGATTGGTTGAGATGAAGATCTTCTCTGTGGCCACACTCTATGAGGGCGTTCAAGATGTCAAGAGGGGGTATCACCCTCTGCGGCACTAAAGGGTAAGGGTTCAACACTGATTTAAAAAAGAGATTTCTTAGTGAACCCAGAAATGTAACGAGCAGAGAAGATTGTTCTACTTCTTCGAACGCTCCATATCAACCTCATATTAAACCACTCTTTGTGATTTGTATGTGATCTGAGCCTAAAAGCGTTTGTACGTTGTGCCAGTTATGCGCCTACAAGTAGGCCAGCACACCTGCTTTCTACGACGCTTTTGATTTACTAGGTAGCTTCCTATGCCCCTACCTCTGTCGCCTATTACGACATGCCTTATAGGTCGCAGAGTTACTATTCTTTGCTTCCCTTATGGGCCCCGGCACCACACGGGCAAGGAGTTGATTTGATAATTGTGACGTCATTTCACTAGAATACTTAACAAAAGAGTTGGTACGTATTAATTTATTAATTTACGTAATTAATGAAAGTCAATTTGAAGTTCCACGCCCGCCATTGTTGTTTGCAAAGTACATAAAGAAACAAAAAACATAATGAGATCACCCTAATGTTTTGAAAGGCGGTAGATGTAAGAGCGGAAGGGAGGGGAGGTATGTGGTAAGGGATACACTACTTCTTTATCTGCTGCCACCTTTGTTGTAAAAGTACAACCTTCACTGCAGGAAACAGGTTAAAGGAACGATACAAGATGTTAAAAGTACAACCTTCACTGCAGGAAACAAGTTAAAGCATAGATTCCCAAACTTTTTCAGCCAACCGCTCACTTTACACAACATAAACTTTGAACGCCCTCCCCATACCCCCACATTATAACAGTTTGCCAACGCCCCCTCCCACATATTTGCATGCTCTATTTTCTCGGTAACATAGAAAATTGATATATATTTCTGTCATACATGGTCAATTTTCAAATGATTATATGCATGAAATAGAAAATTGATGAAAAAATGGATCGTGTAAGACGGGGATAAGATGAATTAAAATGCAGAATTCAAATTTTAAATGATTATTCAATCGTAAAATCACGAAAATAATTTATTTAAAAATATTTATTATTAATTTCTTGTTTAAAGATCCACCGACTCTTAATCGCTTGAACATCCCCAAATTTTCTGAACACACTATCGCCCTTTTGGAAGCTTCAGCGCCCACTGGGGGGTGGTACCACCCACTTTGGGAAACGCTGGGCTAAAGGAACCATTTAAGATGTTAAAATTACAAACTGCTCCTTTCTGTAAAAAGTGAAAAAGTTTGTACACTTGTATTATCTTATATATATAAGCATACATAAGCTTATCGTAGTGTGTTTGTAATACATCTTGTATTATCTTATATATATAAGCATACATAAGCTTATCGTATGTGTTTGTACAACAATATTCGATCGAATCTGACATGATTATTCTGTGTTCTATAGTCAACGCTGTTTATAAAAGACATGACTTAGTGAAGCTCTTTTTTTGGATATCTAAATGGTTATATTCTTAGAAACGCTCGTCTGTATGGCTAAGCAAGTGGTGCCGTAAGAAAAAAAGTTTGTGGTTCGAATCTTGTGTTCGGTAGTTTTGTTTTTTTACGAAGCCCTTAATATTTGTTCGCTGTTTATATATTGGTCATATTCATTGGTTTCGATGCTTCCCTGGGGTTCTTAAAACTTCTTCTTTGATTTCAGATACTGCATCCGATATTACGTGTGTTAACGGTTGCTGCTGGGGGTTTCATTATTATAACTACGGTTTCATCCCTTTCATTGTGACAAGTGGTAGCAATGACGTATGTGGTAGTATTAGTTGTGCCATTTGGATGTTGTCGTAAGAGATTGTTATAATGGTAGTTTTGTAGACAACATAGTACAGACTGGCTTGAAATACCAGACAAACTCATAATAAATAACCAACCGTCATTTCATGAATGTTCCATCTTTATTAACAGATCACATGGTATCACTTAATGCATGTGTACGTGACCAGTATAATCTTGTAGTCGATCTGTCTTCTAAACTGGTCATTTGAGCTACCCTATCTATCTCGTTCTTTGTAACACGTCTGTCCTCTTTGCCGTGTTTTTGTTTCTCCTTTTTCTTCCTAAGCTGTCGCTACCTTACGTCATTTTTCTACGTAACTGTCTTGTTGTCATGTGTTGCCCTTCTGTTTTGAGAGTGCAACACATAGTCTATTACGTTATTATTGTATTCTATTGCTTGTCATGCGCTGGCCACCCCTAGGCTACTCCACACGGGATCTAGATTCCACATCCGATATTACGTGGTAGCAGTCAGATAGTGACTAAAAGACAGATTATAAATTCAATCTTTATACCAACACTGTGCTATCAGAGACAAACATGGGCACTGACAAAAGAACAAGAAAGGAAAATTACCACCTGCGAAATGAGATACTTGAGGAAAGCAGTAAATAAAACAAGAAGAGACCATATAAGAAATGAGGAAATTAGAAGAACAGTCGGAACAACACCTGCTATTAGATTTATTGAAAAACAGAGACTCAAATGGTTTGGCCACTTTGTCAGAATGAACCCGAGTACACCCTGAAAAGCAAGAGCGTACAACCTGAAAATGGAATCATCAAGAGGAAGGGGCAGACCAAGAAAAAGATGGGTTGATGGAGTTACAGACATCTTAAAACTCCACAATTCCACACCATATCAAACGATCGAGCTTGCATTATCTCAGAAACCGATCATCAGTTAAACCTGCTACGCCTAGCGACAAAAAAGCAGAGAAGGACAAAAGAAAGAAAGAAAAAGTCAGATAGGGGATATACTTGAATCAACAGCAACGATTGTTGGGGGGTTGAAGATGGATACGGGAGATGGTCTTCGATCTCTTCACTACAGCTACGAAAAGATGTTGAATCGATTTACGATTGGAGTTTGGAGTTATCCGGTGTACAAATAGAAATGGATGCCTGAGGGGCAGAGTGAGATGTGTGTTTAACCAGCGAGCGACGGGAACAAGTATGTATACCCTTCGATATTTGTTGAGAGAGACTGAGCACCTATAGGTAAGTCTGGAGTGCAATGACGTAGGTTAAATAACAAATAACTTCTTCTTCTTCTTTCCACCATTTACTTCTTTATAGAGAAAGGGGGCGGCGTAGTGATCTTGTGTGTGCTTGTTTTAAGACAATTTGTAAGCTGATATTCATGTTCGTAAGGCTGTTCTTGATGCCTTCGCTCCATCTTTTGGGTGGTCTTTCTCTTGCTTTGTACTCATTATACTTTTCTGTGTGTCTCTCTGTGGTAGGTGATACAAGGGCATTCTTGTCAGGTGTTCAAACCATTTAATATGTTGTTGTTTTATGAATTGCATGACTGGTTTCACATCCAGTCTTCTTCTTCTGATTTCTTCATTTCTAATTTTGTCTCTTAATGTCACACCTGCAGCTCTTCTAAGACACCTCATCTCCGTTGTTATGATTTTCCGCTCATTAGCTGCTGTTATTGGTCATGTTTGACACTGGTAACATAGTGATGGCCAGAAAATCGTTCTTATGAGATTTGCTTTAGTTGTTAGCGGTATCTCTTTATGTGACAACAGTGATGTTAACTGTCCCAGTACCTGGTGAGCGGTATCTCTTTATGTGACAACAGTGGTGTTAACTGTCCCAGTACTTGGGTTAGCTTTTGTGCAACGATTGCTGATTTCGCTATCGATACTTCCATCTGCTGTGAAAAATAGCCAATAACCAGTAAAGAGATTTTAAAATTGGGAACTTAATTTATATCGATCAAATCTGTAACATAGCCAACACATGAAACAACCTTGGGGACTCTTAAACGAATTTCTTTTCGCCGACGATCTGGTAATCATATCAACTAGAAAAGAACAACTACAACAACACATTAACAGACTCCAGTTAACATGCAATGAATACAATATGAGAATAAACATCGACAAAACCGAAGTAATGACATTCACTAGAGAGGAAAGCAAATCTTCAATTATCAACCTGTTTTCAGCAATTCGAATAATAAATAACGAAATCCAACATAGATGCAATAAAGAAAATTAAATTATAGGAGAAATGGCGCGAATTTTGAAATGGAAGCATGTCACCACGAAAACTAAAAGAGAATTGTACCACACAATTTGTCTCCCAGTATTATGCTGTCAGTGCCAAACAAGGACGCTTCTTCTTCTTCTTTGGGTTCGTTCTTTACGACCAATTTTAATCACTCTTTGTAATATGTTTGATCTTTGACAAGAACGTGTATACGTTGCACATTGGTTTGGTAGGCCCCTAAACGCATATACGTCTATATATTTAGGACACGTGCATCTGATTTCAGATAAACCTCCTTAGTCGTCTCTTATGACATGCGTGGCAGGTAACAGTGGTTTTATTCTTTGCATCTCAAAATTTGGGCTCGGTAACCACTCGGGCGACCTGGACGCTGACATCAAACGATAGAAGAAAACTAGTCACGACAAAGATGAAGTTTCTATCTGTCTATTGTCTATTCCCAGGTGGAAGATGTAGTTGGCTGTCCACTCTTGCCGTTAAGCGTAGGGATGGAAGCTTTAATTTGCGTTCTAGGGCTAGACGAGTCCCCTTGTTGTGTTGTATCCGTGTTTATGTAGTGTGGTCTTGATATTGTCTATCCATCTTTTCTTGGTCTTCTCTTAGTTCTAGTACCCGAAATCTTTTATTGTATGCTGTTATTGGTGGTTGGTTGTATTTCATTCTCATTAAATGTCCACACCACTGCATGAGCACGCAGGAGTTAGGGGTAGTGAATGAGCTGATAGATTGGCTGGCTTGACTGCAATATCAGAGGGAGCTGCCATGGATCGAAATGACATTCTTCTCACGCATTGAGAGAGTCTTTCCGAACAGAGGAGTTTCAGGGCTGTGAATCACACTCGCTGACCAGATTGAAAGAGATGGGTGTCAATATTGGTGCAGCCGAAAAGAACGACATACTAAATATGTAAATAGATTGATTAATCAACATCAAACTGGCGTGTTGGGTCGCTGGACGCTGCTGGATTTGCTGAGGTGGAGATCGGAGCACATATGGACATGTCCGGAGTGCTATGATGATAGTCCTCATATAATTGATAACTGATAACCACTGCATGAAGAAGTGTCACGATCAAGTGTCAGTGTAGAGTATCACGAAAAGACGGGCTTAAGGACAAAGATATCAGGAAAAAATGAGACACAATATCAGTATTGAACTTCATCAAGAAACAAGAAATTAATTGGTTCGGCAACATAAGCAGATTACTAACTAACAGCGCGTCTCAAATAGCAATGTTTTTCCTGTGAACTTCGGTAACATAAGCAGATTACTAACTAACAGCACGTCTCAAATAGCAATGTTTTTCCTGTGAACTTCGGTAACATAAGCAGATTACTAACTAACAGCGCGTCTCAAATAGCAATGTTTTTCCTGTGAACTTCGGTAACATAAGCAAATTACTAACTAACAGCGCGCCTCAAATAGCAATGTTTTTCCCGTGAACTTCTGTAACATAAACCTGCTCAGTTTAGTAAGGAGATCGGAAACTTCAGTTGATGTGGGCTGGCTTATATATATATTTCATCAGTTCTTAGTTATATGAGAACTATCATCATAGCATTCCGGACTTGTCCATAGCTACTCTGGTCCATGCTTCAACAAATCCAGCAGTATTCAGAGGACCAACACGCCAGGTCCATGTTGATTAATCAATCTTTCTGCATATTTAGTAAGTCGTTTTTGCTTCGGGCTGTATGAATATCAAAACCCATCTCTCTCAATCTGGTTATCTTCTTCCTCTTCTTCTTCTTTGCGTTCGTTCTTTACGACCAATTTTAATCACTCTTTGTGATATGTTTGATCTTTGCCAAGAACGTGTATACGTTGCACATTGGTTTGGTAGGCCCCTAAATGCATAGACTTCTACACGTTTAGGACACGTGTATCCGATTTCAGCCAAACCTCCTTAGTCACCTCTTACGACATGCGTGGCAGGTAACAGTGGTTCTATTCTTTACACCCCAAATTTGGGCCCCGGTAACCACTCAGGCGAATCTGGTCAGCGACTGGTCAGCGACTCTGGTCAGCGACTGTGGTCAGTGACTGGTCAGCGACTGGTCAGCGACTGTGGTCAGCGACTGGTCAGCGACTGTGGTCAGCGACTGGTCAGCGACTGGTCAGCGACTGTGGTCAGCGACTGGTCAGCGACTGGTCAGACTCACAATCCTGAAACTCCAGTGTTTGGAAAGACTCCGTTATTACATTAAAAACGTCGTTTCGGTCTAATGCTTATATGTGAGGCAACATTTATAAATGAAGAAAAAGGTAGGTACAAGAGGATTATTGTTACGTTATTTTAATTTCCTTGGGAGTCTATAGCAGAGGTTCCCAAACCTTTCGTGTCACCGGCCACTTTACGAGATATAAATTTTATAACGGACTTCCCCACATTATAACAGTTTCCCTCGTTCAAGCAGTTTGATATTATCGACGTAAATATCAACTAATGATACATAACAGCTTATGTCGTTCAATTATTTGAAAAAGTAGTGGCCAATATATGCTTAATTGTGAACACAGTTATTCAATCCCAAAATGGCGAAAATAATTTATTTTTCAATATATATTATTAATGTCTTCTATATGGAGCGACTTGACCCCTAGATCGCCTGAACGCCTCCCAAATGCTTCAGAACCCACTACCCCCCACCTCCCAAGGCTTCGGCGCCCCCACTGCAGGGGTGCTACCGCCCACTTTGGCAACATATGGTATCTCTATATGGTCTAAAGCCGAAGGATTGACTTTCTTGCACCGGGTTTTACCCCATAGGTCCAGTTCCTCTCCGCACGCCATTGGCACGCCACCGCCGAGAGTATTGCACAACGCATGAACTCCATAGCTCCGGTAACAATTCT
>CM036776.1:2172500-2235000 GCA_020796225.1 Arion vulgaris
ACTTAGTTTCTATAAATTTTGTTGATTAAATTCTCCTTTGTTTTAATTACAATGATTTTATATTTGATTATATTTGGTGAAATTATTGAAATTTGTGCAGATCAGGAAGTGAAAAGCCCGTCTACGTCATTATAATCTGGTACAGGTTTGAATTTAAAATATGTCCTTCTTCTTCTTCTTTTTGCGTTCGTTCTTTACGACCAATTTAAATCACTCTTTGTGATATGTTTGATCTTTGCCAAGAACGTGTATACGTTGCATATTGGTTTGGTAGGCCCTAAACACATAGACTTCTACATGTTTAGGACATGTGCATCCGATTTCAGCCAAGCCTCCTTAGTTGCTTCTTACGACATGCGTGGCAGGTAACAGTTTTCTCTCTCTCTCTCTCTCACGATCCCGGCCTAGACTGATGAACCAACTTTTATCATGAATTTTACCGTGGTTTTGAGAGACTCTCTTCCTCCGTACAGCTTCTCGCGAAGTTCTGTATTTTGGGGCCAGGTTTCTTTTTCAAGACCTGCTATCAGTTGACAATCTTGCAGTATGTGCTCTGCCGTCATGTCCGCCTTTTCGCAGGGGCACAGGCTAGTTGTGCCAATTTTAAATTTGTTAAACAACATTGGTTCTATTCTTTACACCTCAAATGTGGGCCCCGGTAACCACTCGGGCGTTAAAGGAAATGATTTACTTCATTTTATCGATCCCATCTCGACAGAAATGATTCGTCACCTGCCGTGAGTATTGCACAAAGCACAAACTCTAAAGTTCCAGCCGCCCGTGTTGACGGCACTCGCAAGGGAATCAAAGAATAATAACACTGGAACCTGCAGGGCATGTCGTAAGAGGCGACTGAGGTAGGGGCTAAACTCTAGAATAAAAAGTGTCGCAGAAATCGGATTTGCTGGTCTACTTGTAGGCGCATAACTGACACAACAATCAATTTTATGCTCAGATCACATACAAATCACAAAGAGGGATTAAACAAGTGGTCGATATGGGGCGTTCAAAGAAGAAGAAGAAGATCCAGCAACAATTGAATAGATATCTAAAAAGAAATTACCAGATGAACTGAACAATGTGTCTGGATTCGAACCTATGACTATCAGAACGTACGTCCAACTTCTTCTTAACCATTTCTTCACAGAGACCGACAGACATTTTGTTTTATTTGAAATCATATGTAACATATTAAATAAATTATATGTGCACGTTATTTCTTCCTTTTTATTGGTAGCAGGAATACTGTCTACATTTCACAGCAAGCCGCACAATATAAATTAGGAGGCGCAAGTACCGCATGCCTTAGGTTTTTTTTACTTTTGTCTTTACAACAAATTATTCAGAAAAACTGGATTTCAGCTGCATAATAAACAAACTCTTTTTTTTTAGTATGTATTTTGTTTCTATGACTTCATAACGGAACTGATAAGAAAATAAAGATCAGAATACTAAGAGCATGCATATTCCCAGTGGCAACTATGGGTGTGAAGCATGGACATTTAATAAAGCAGTGGAAAACATATATGTGCTTTCGAATATAAGTGTTACAGAAGAGTCCTCCGTATATCTTAGACAGAGAAGAGAACAAATAGATCTATCCAGAAAGAACTCAAAATCAAAGAAAACTGGCTGATGCTACAAATAAGAAAGAGAAAATTGAGATATTTTGGACATATAAAAAGACATGAAGGGCTGGAGAAGACCATCATGGAAGGAGTCATACCGGCAAAGAGAAGAAGAGGAAGACCACGGAGAAGATGGATTCAGGATGTAACTGATGGTTTGAACATGACGGCTGCAGATGCAGGACATCTGGCCTAAGAGAGAGAGAGAGAGAGAAATTCCGGAGGACTGTTGGGGTAGCAAAGTTCTGCTCAGAACAAGCTATCTGATAATGATGAATAAACAAACACCTATGGGTCTGCCCGGAGTGCAATGACGTCAGTTTAGTAGCCAAAAACCAAACCAAACTAAAACCAAACACAGAAACAATGTTTGCCAACTTTTGAAGTCAGGAAGTTCATGACTTTGCGTTGTACTTGACAAGCACATTAACTTCAAGACATAACTGTCAATATCATTAACGCGTTGCTGTTCTCGGGAGAGTTTAGAATTAAGTGATGACTAAAGAAAAACAACATTTCTGCTCCTTCTGGAAGCTGACTAGCAGATCATGTTTTCTTTCAGATAATGATTGGGAATACACTCGAAAAGGGTAGACAATCAAAGATAAGGTGGTAGTTTAGACAGGGAAATGGGTTTTTAGAGTGAGAAGGAGGGTATTTAGACCGGGACGGAGATATTTCGTGGCAAGAAGGTGGTTTTGAGACAGGGAATGAGGTCTTTAGGGAGAGGAATGTGGTCACTAGGAAAGGAATGCGTCATTAGTCATTGGTGAAAAAAGTGGTCGGTGGTCATTGGTGAATAGAAGGTGGTCAGTGGTCATTGGTGAATAGAAGGTGGTCAGTGGTCATTGATGAAAGGAAGGTGGTCAGTGGTCATTGATGAAAGGAAAGTGGTCAGTGGTCATTGGTGAAAGGAAGGTGCCGGTGGGCAGTGGTGAAAGGAAGGTGGTCAGTGGTCATTAGTAAAAGGAAAGTGGTCAGTGGTCATTGGTGAAAGGAAGGTGATCGGTAGTCAGTGGTGAAAGGAAGGTGGTCAGTGGTCATTAGTAAAAGGAAAGTGGTCAGTGGTCATTGGTGAAAGGAAGGTGATCGGTAATCAGTGGTGAATGGAAGGTGGTCAGTGGTCATTAGTAAAAGGAAAGTGGTCAGTGGTCATTGGTGAAAGGAAGGTGATCGGTGGTCAGTGGTGAATGGAAGGTGGTCAGTGGTCATTAGTAAAAGGAAAGTGGTCAGTGGTCATTGGTGAAAGGAAGGTGATCGGTGGTCAGTGGTGAAAGGAAGGTGGTCAGTGGTCATTAGTAAAAGGAAGGTGATCAGTGGTCAGTGGTGAAAGGAAGGTGATCAGTGGTCAGTGGTGAAAGGAAGGTGGTCAGTGGTCATTGGTGAAAGAATGGTGGTCAGTGGTCATTGGTGAAAGAATGGTGGTCTTTCGACAGATATCTTCTTCTTCAAACACCCCATATCGACCACTTGTTAACCACTCTGTGTGATTTGTGTGTGATCTGAGCCTAAGAGCGACTGTATGTTGTGCCAGCTGTGCGCCTACAAGTAGGCCTGCACATCCTATTTCTGCGGTACTTTTTATTTGCTAGGCTAGCTGCCCTAGGCCTCTGCCTTAGTCGCCTCTTACTGCATGCTTTCTAGATCACAGTGGTACTATTCTTGGCTTCTCTTACGGGCCCTGGCAACATACGAGCGGGATCAGAACAAATCAAATATTTCAGACGTAAAGAAATATGACACACACAGTTCAAATCCTTATTGGAGGGGATTGTTGAGTCTAACCGGAAGTGGACGAAAGAGACAAAGTGGAAGAGAAACACCATAAGAGTCTGGTATAGAGCAACATTAAAGCAAGACATATATACTCACATAAACACAGATTCACATACATACATATAAAAAAGCAATGAATATCTCTTTAACATCACAAGTAAATAGAGTAAACCTAACTTGAAAGTTAAGAAGATTAGCTGTTAAGGGATTAACGGAGAAGGGTTGATTTCTTTGCACCAGGATTTTCCTCATGGTTCTGACCAGTGGCGGCTCGTCATTAAGGGCCAATGGTTCCGGGCCCCACGATAAATAATGTGTAACTTGTATTTATTATTTTATAAATTGAAATATAACCTAACTCAAAACCATGATTTTTCCGAACATTTTTGTCTGGCCCCACCAACAAAATTGAACACGAGCCGCCACTGGTTCTGATCATAAAAAAAAATACAGTTTCCCGTAGCCTTTTCAAACCTTATGAGAGAGCGGACAGGCTTGCATCAACAGTATCGATTGTTGGGGAGTTGAAGATGGATAAGGGGATATTCTTCGGTCTCTTCGCGACTCTTTGTTGGATGAGGACACTAAAATCGATATTGAATCGATCAAGCGATTTAGGCAGTTTTGAGTTACCCGTTTACAAGTCGAACTTGATGCCTGAGAGGCAGGGAGGTGTGTTTAATCAGCGAGCTACGGGAACCATCAGTATGCATACTCTTCGATATCTGTTGGTGGAGACTGACCACCTATGGGTCTGCCGGAGTGCAATGACGTCAGTTTAGTAACCAATAACAAATAACCAATCAGGGACATAGATTTGTGGAGAACCATGCACGCCTACACCAGACGGCACGGCACTGGAAGATGATGATGATGATACAAACATTTACAATATGAATTTTGACCTAGACTTATAATCTCATTTATTCTTTGCTAAATATATATATATACACAATTAAGGAAAGCTCAGACGTCGATGCAATTCGTGGTCTGTCCGATTAGTTGCTGTATTATAATGTAATCGATATTTGGAAAGTTCTGGAATTTTATTTAGGTCGTGATTCGAAATGGATCATATAGAGAAGGGAAGAGGGTAGGGACGAGGGGAAGTGAGGGGAGCAGGGAGAGGGGGTTGAATTATTCATGAATATATAAAAAATAAGTAGTCGCTTCTTGTTCGCTAGATTTGGAAGATGATATGGTAGTATTGCATATGTTGTCTAATTGATTGTTTGATTGTTCTAACTGTGATTGTTCTGGACGCCTCCCTCATACACATATAAATGCTCTGTTTTCTCTTTGATATAGAAAATTGATATATATGTATGTCATACATGTTCAAATGATTATATACATCAAATAGAAAATTGATGAAAAAATGGATCGTGCAAGACGGGCATAAGATGAATTAAAATGCAGAATTCAAATTTTAAATGTGTATTCAATCGCAAAATCACGAACATAATTTATTATAATATATTTATTATTAATTTCATCTTTAAGGAGTCACCGACCCTAATCGCCTGAACACCCTAAATTCTTCTGAACCCACTATCGCCCCCCTAGAACTCTTCAGCGCCCACTGGAGGGCGGTACCGCCCACTTTAGGAAACGCTGCCCTAGAGGGAGAGATTTGTGGAGATTCATGATCACCTACGCCATCCGACACGGCATCTGATGATGATGACTTAACCATAGCTATACTCATTCCTAAACAATTACTGCATTCAATTTCTTTTCAATTTTCCCTTCTTTCTATCTGTTTTAACTATACATTTTTCGTATTCAATGTTTTTGCAATATCCAATTTGCATGTCTGGACACGCAAGGCGAATGGAGATTAGATGGCAGATAAATTAGATGGAGAGGCATTCTTTGAAAGTGGGAGGAGTATGGACACAGTGGACATCATAAATGTTCTCTGCTTCGTATGTGTGGAGGCAGATCTTCTTCGAACGCTCAATATCGACCTCTTGTTAACCACTCTTTGTAATCTGTATGTGATCTAAGCCTAAGCGCGATTGTGCGTTGTGTTAGTTATGCACCTGCAAGTAGACCAGCACATCCGATTTCTGCGGCGCTTTTTATTTACTAGGGTAGTTTCCCTAGCCCTTTAGCTGCCAAGGACGTGTATATACGTTTTTCCCATTCACTTCTCAAGACGCATTAACACGTCTGTTATTATCTCTCCTCTGTGGGCTAAAGACGTGTTTACACGTTATACATTTCTACTGTCACTGCTATAGGTGTACATTCACGTTTGTGACCTAGAAACAAAGAGTAGCTATTTTTAGCTCAGCCTTCGGAAAGTATGTAGCAACGAACGGGTTAAACCTCTACTTTGCAGGTCGCAGTGTTACTATTCTTTGCTCTCCTCGTGGACCCCAGCAACCAACGGGCGATCCATTCTTCACAGAAAAAGCCACAACAACAACTCGCCCAATTTTGATCATATCTGTCCCACCTTTGATGAAGGATTGTGTTCTAGAATTGGACTCTACAGTCACCTCCACACACACTAGAGACACGCAACAACACACCCCTAAGACTGTTGTCATCATATCTTACGATGGATGACTATAATTATTCCCCATTCTTCACCAGAAGTTGTTGCTAACCACCTCTTACCCCATTTATCTTGTTTCTTATTTCTTTCACATCTGTCATATTCCACAAAAATGTTTTTGATGAATTTGAACTCTGAAATGGGCTTAAGTTTGAAATCGTTGACATTTTAACCATTCTTTAACATCCATTCATCTTCTTACTGTCTTAAATGAGCAACAGAAAAAGAAGACAAAAAAACAGCACGGATAAATATCTGAGATTCCTTCGAAATCTGATACCGGACTCATTTTGTTGTTTTTCCAACTACCGGACTGTCAAGAAAACGAAATGAAGGTGCAGAACTCCAGGTTATCTAGGAGAATTTGTCACAGAATCTGGATTACACATGGGTTATCCTTATTAGAATGAGTTAGGGGAACGACAATACAAATGGTCCCAATTTGAAATCGTTTTCTGGGAACATAATTTTCTTAATGCAATACTGTCCATTTTTTTTTTATTTGGATCATCTCTGTTATTTCTCTTCATATTTCCGTAATATCTTTTTTATTTTGTCTTCTTTCTTCTTTCATATAATTCTGCTTTGCCTCACAGCGTCAGGATAAGAAGAGATTTCTAGAACGGACTGATTATCATTAGCTTCCTTTAATACTGATATTCCTTCATCATCATCAAGGTGCGTATCCTTTATAGGACATTGCTCTCTTTGCAGCGCATCTGAAACTCACTCTGTCTCTAGTCAATTTACCCACTTCGTCGATGGTCATTTTCATGGTTTCTTTAATATCTTGTAGCGATATTATTCTTGGTCTGCCTCTGCGTCCTGTGACCCTGCCTTCTCCTTCTTCTTCTTCTTCGCGTTCGTTCTTTACAACCAATTTTAATCACTTTTTGTGATATGTTTGATCTTTGCCAAGAACGTGTATACGTTGCACATTGGTTTGGTAGGATCCTAAACGCATAGACTTCTACACGTTTAGGACACATGCATCGGATTTCAGCCAAATCGCCATTGTCGCCTCTTGCGACATTCGTGGCAGGTAACAGTGGTTCTATTCTTTACACCCTAAATGTGGGCCCCGGTAACCACTCGGACAAGTTGTGGTCTGATTTCCTAGCATTTTTACCTGACCCCGCCGGCCGTATGTTATAGGAGGTCGCGTCTGAGCCAAAGTCATGTTTCACTTCAACCCCGCCTCCTCCCCTCCCCCTCACTCCCCCATCCCACTCTTCCCTTTAACTTGTGGACTCCCATGCTACCATCCTCTCTCCAAATCTCTGAAACTGTGTCACAAACTCCTTTCTTCTTCTTCTTCTTTTGATCGATCACACTGCTACCGGGTTGTTGCCCAGGTTGTCCCCTGGTTTCTGTTGTCCTGTCTTGCGCTGTTCTGTGTTGGCTTGCTGTGATTGTTATCTTTGCTCTTTCAGAGGATTCTGCTACGCCATCTAACCATCTTTTCCGTGGTCTTCATCTTGCCTTCTTTCCTGATGTTCTGTTGTAGAAGACTCTGTATACTGTGGAGTTTGGATGCATTCTTATTAAGTGGCCAAACCACTTCATTCTTTGTTTATCTATGTAATTCAAGCAAGGTTCTGTGCCAACTTTCTTTCTTATGCTGATGTTGATTACTCTGTCTTTTCTGGTGTTGTTGGTAACTTTTCGCAGGCACCACATTTTACAATGTAATTATCTTTTGAGACTGCGCTTTACTCACAAACAAAACATTCGAATTTCAAAATAACCACATTTTAAAACGAATCGAACATCGAATTATGTGCACTCTCTGAATAAATCTATTAACTCATTCTCTCTTCAATCATCCCTCCCTCCCTCTTCCTCCCTCAATCTATAACAATCAATAAATTTATCAGATGTGTTGATTGTCATACTCTTATCTAGTCCTGAAGATTGTCATATTTTCTCATGTCTGAACACCCGTTCCCAACGTCCACTACCTTCTCTAGCCATATTGAAGCTCCTCTTTCAATAACCCTTCATTTCTTTCAAGTTATTTAATCGATAGAATGAGCATCTATCCAACCATTTCAAGCTCTGACAAATATTCGCATGGACACATAAAAAGATGTTTTGATATATCTTCTCTTTCTTCATCTAATCAATGTCAACTTGAATTTCTTTGAAGAAGACTTCTTGATTTTGTTACCGTGTTTAAGAAGCTTGGGTCCTGTATCTTCTTCTTCTTCTCTCTCTCTCTCTCGCGATCACCGCCCATACCAATATACCAGACATACCCATAAATTCTATTCATGTGGAAATCTGATTCATGCAGCCTAAGCATTGGTGTGTTTTATGTCACATCTTCAGCAGTATTTGGAGCTCTGGTGCTTATCCTTCGGTGATGTGTCCGGTTTCAGCCAGCGTTTACTCGGTTTACTCTCCGTTCTGTAGCCATCTAGTGTTTTTTTACGGTGTTAGGTATCCCTCTTACGACATGCGAGGCAGGTAACAGTGATTCTATTCTTTACACTAACATTTGGGCCCCGGTAACCACTCGGGTGATATCTATAAATAAAACTGAGCTCGTCTGCTCAGCGTGTTCGTAGCGCGTTGGACTACGGGTGACTATCCCTCTGTGTGTGCGTGTTCAATTCCGCGGGATGGCAGAAAAAGCCACAGATTCCCCAGATTTTCGTTGTTCGTGGCACCGAACCGAAGGGTTACGATGTCCATGGCACAGAGCCGAAGAACTGAAAAGCTCAAGTGCTTCTTGATGGGGAAAAAAAATATATAAAACTGAAGTAATGACATTGGCTAAAGAGGAAGACACTAACGATATCTCCATCGACAAACAAAAATTAAAACATATCAAAGACTTTACACAAACGCTTCCCAAAGTGGGCGTTACCGCCCCAGTGGGCGCTGAAGCCTTCCAGGGAGGCGATAGTGGGCTCCTTAAAGAAGAAATTAATAATAAATATTTTTAAATAAATTATGTTCGTGATCTTGCGATTGAATAATCATTTAAAATTTGAATTCTGCATTTTAATTCATCTTATGCCCGTCTTACACGATCCATTTTTTCATCAATTTTCTATTTCATGCATATAATCATTTGAAAATTGACCATGTTTGACAGAAATATATATCAATTTTCTATGTCAAAGAGGAAATAGAGCATGTATATATATGTGGGGGAAGGGGGGAGCGTTGGCAAACTGTTATAATGTGGAGGGAGGCGTTACAAAGTTTATGTTGTACAAAGTGGGCGTTGGACCGAAAAAGTATGGGGATCTATGCTTTACACAGAAGCATTTGGTGCATTCCAAAAGTTATGGAGCATTTTTTCTTTCTTCACAAAATGGATGAATTACTTCTCATGGGTACGGTGAGCAAATGGGCTTTGGGATGGCTGCTGCAGCGGAGGACAGAGCATGCATGGGAACGCTAAAATGTGCCGTGACGTCGATCGCATAACATAACATAACATATCAGCATAAGAAAGAAAGTTGGCACAGAACCGTGCTTCTTCTTCTTCTTCTTGCGTTCGTTCTTTACGACCAATTTTAATCATTCTTTGTGATATGTTTGATCCTTGCCAAGAACGTGTATACGTTGCACATTGGTTTGGTAGCCCCTAAACATATAGACTTCTACATGTTTAGGACATGTAGAACCGTGCTTGAATTACATTGAGAAATAAAGAATGAAGTGGTTTGGCCACTTAATAAGAATACAACCAAACTCCGCAGTAAACAGAGTCTTCTACAACAGAATATCAGGAAAGAAAGCAAGAGGAAGACCACGAAAAAGATGGTTAGATGGCATAGCAGAATCATGTGAAAGGGCAAAAATAACAATCATCCAAGCCACCAGAACAGCGCATGACAAAAACATAAAACTACGACACTGGGCAACAACTCGGTAGCAGTGTGACGACACTGGGCAACAACCCGGTAGCAGTGTGACGACACTGTGCAACAACCGGTAACAGTGTGACGACACTGGGCAACAACCCGGTAGCAGTGTGACGACACTGTGCAACAACCCGGTAGCAGTGTGACGACACTGGGCAACAACCCGGAGCAGTGTGACGACACTGGGCAACAACCCGGTAGCAGTGTGACGACACTGGGCAACAACCCGGTAGCAGTGTGACGACACTGGGCAACAACCCGGTAGCAGTGTGACGACACTGGGCAACAACCGGTAGCAGTGTGACGACAAAAGAAGAAGATGAAGTGCGCCTCAAGGAGCAATGGAACTCCGATACATGGGATAGTACAAGGCAGTCCACGCCAAAAGATGGACCTTAGAAATAACAGAATCGATGAAAAATACTATTTATGAAGCGCACATAAAAACACTTTCTAGAATTCTCTTCTTAACCTGACACTGTGAGGCAAAACAGGATTCATCATCATCATCAAATAGCTTGTCCTGAGCAGAACTTTGCCAACCCAACAGTCCTCCAGCACTTCTCTCTCTCTCTCATAGACCAGATGTCCTGCCTCTACAGCCATCATGTTCAAACCATCAGTTACATCCTGAATCCATCTTCTCCTTGGTCTTCCTCTTCTTCTCTTTGCCGGTGTACCTCCTTCCATGATGGTCTTCTCCAGCCCTTCATGTCTTTTTATATGTCCAAAATATCTCAATTTTCTCTTTCTTATTTGTAGCATCAGTCAGTTTTCTTTGATTAGACAGGAATAGAGAAAAAGAACAGAAGTAATATATACACAACTTTTACTTTCTTTGTATTTTTCACAGCCAATCAAGGCAAGCTTTACTGCCGGCAATATAATTCAGCCAGACTTCCTCTTGCGTCACTTCCGTCACGTCCAGAAAATAATTTCACATAAACTGCCTTCAAACTGAATAACAAGCCAAACTGCTCTATCACAACAATCCTGGAATGGTGTTGTCACATCTCGCAGATTAATCGTTCCATAAAAGGTTTTTCTTGGGCCTCTTCTGGGAATTCTCATGAATTGCGTTGAATAGATTTTAAGACATCGAGAAGAGAATTGGTTGTCTTCTAATGCCACCCTGATTTGTCTCATCGGATTTGTCCTCCTTATAACCAGTGAACATTGAGACTGCGACTACAGTCTTTGATAGTATTTAACCGTTTCAATTTCTTACCATCATCATCAGGTGCCGTGCCGGCTGGCGTAGGCGATCATGGATCTCCACAAATCTCTGTCGTTGGTGTTTGCTATCAACTCAGATATTGACGCTCTACCGAAGTCAGGTTAACTAAAATTTCTCTCTCTGTCTTCCTCTGTCTCGTCTACCCTCGATTTTACCGGTTCTTACAACCTGTTTCAATTTCTTATATACGTTTATAAAGATAATTGTTTCGAAAAATCTGAGGGGAATATAACAAGAAGGGTCTATTCCTTGAACCCACAGGGATATTGGAAGAAATGGAGGCCGAGAAATACATTGAGGCAGAGGCCAACAATATAAAGAAAAGCTAAAGGGGAGCTGCAGGGATAACTAGAGATAGGAAGACGTGGCATGAGTTGGTTGAGGGCATATGCCCCAATCCGGGTTAAAAAGTAGACAAAGAGAATTTTATATATATAACTCGTGATCGATTGATTGATTGATTGATTGATTGATTGATTGATAGGGCCATCATCATTGCACGTTGGTTAGAAACCAAGTGTGCTCCGATCCCTTTCTTACGCAGGAAGAACTCAGTAGCAGCACAACTCCGTAGAGGGTCTGCAATGCAATTTAGAAGATGATGACATTTTGTTTCAGAATCTTTGAAAAGAGACTTGGGGACGAGCTGATTGGCAAGAGAGACTGCGGGACGAGCTGAGAAGCAGGCAAGAGAGACTTAGGGATGAGCTGAGAGGTAAGAGAGAGGGACGAGCTGAGAGGTAAGAAAAGGGAAACTTAGGGAACGAGCTGAGAGGTAAGAGAGACGGGAGAGCTGAGAGCAGCAAGAAGACTGAGGGATGAGCTGAGAGGTAACAAGAGAAAACTTGGGAACGAGCTGAGAGGTAAGAGAGACTTAGGGATGAGCTGAGAGGCAAGAGAGACTTAGGGATGAGCTGAGAGGCAAGAGAGACTTAGGGATGAGCTGAGAGGTAAGAGAGACTTAGGGATGAGCTGAGAGGTAAGAGAGACTTAGGGATGAGCTGAGAGGCAAGAGAGACTTAGGGATGAGCTGAGAGGTAAGAGAGACTTGGGATGAGCTGAGAGGTAAGAGAGACTTAGGGATGAGCTGAGAGGTAAGAGAGACTTAGGGATGAGCTGAGAGGTAAGAGAGACTTAGAGATCGAGCTGAGAGGCAAGAGAGAGACGAGCTGAGAGGAAGAGAGACTTAGAGGACAGCTGAGAGGCAAGAGAGACTAAAGGATGAGCTGAGAGGTAAGTGAAAACTTAGAGACGCTGTGAAACTTGAACGACTAGAGGACTAATAAAATTAGAACTATCTGGATAAGAGTATTAGGAGATCAGATAAGAATTTGGATTGGCTGAGGGTCGATAGACTTAGGGACGGCTGGGGGAAAAATTAGGACACTAAAAACAACTGTAGGGATGAGCTGAGAGGTAAGAGAGACTTAGGGATGAGCTGAGAGGTAAGAGAGACTTAGGGATGAGCTGAGAGGTAAGAGAGACTTAGGGATGAGCTGAGAGGTAAGAGAGACTTAGGGATGAGCTGAGAGGTAAGAGAGAGGGATGAGCTGAGAGGTAAGAGAGACTTAGGGATGAGCTGAGAGGCAAGAGAAACTTAGGGATGAGCTGAGAGGTAAGAGAGACTTAGGGATGAGCTGAGAGGTAAGAGAGACTTAGGGATGAGCTGAGAGGTAAGAGAGACTTAGGGATGAGCTGAGAGGTAAGAGAGAGGGATGAGCTGAGAGGTAAGAGAGACTTAGGGATGAGCTGAGAGGCAAGAGAGACTTAGAGACGTGCTGAGAGGCAAGAGAGACGAACACAAACTCAGAAGTTATCACAGTGAAACACTTGCTAATTGACCGTCTGTAAAGACAAAAAATGGCATATATACATATATAAACATATCTGGATAACAGTATTCGGAGATCACATCTCAAGACACTGACTTGGTTGTACCATGGCCTCCGATAAACATACGGCCGGCGGGCTTAGATTAAAATTCTACGAAATAAAACCACAACTGTCCGTGATCGTCGAATTCTAGTGTTTTTGTGTATAGACTAATTCATTTTTAATTTTTTTAAATGATCCAGAAGCACTTGAGCTCTTTCAGGCTCCCCTTTGGTTCGGTGCCATGGACATTGTAACCCTTCGGTTCGGTGCCATGGACATTGTAACCCTTCAGCTCGGTGCCACGAACACCGTGAATCTGGGGAACATGTGGCTTTTCTGATAGCCCGCGGAATTGAACCCGCACTGACAGAGGGCTAATCACCCGCAGTCCAGCGCGCTACGAACACGCTGGGCAGGCGGGCGGACTAATTCATTTAAAAAGCAGCAAAGCATGCTAAATCAAGGTTATATTATGTTACAAGTTAAGTTTAATAATAAGGAATATCAGCATTTTAAACATTTTTCACCAATAAATAACCATAAACTCATAGACTTGAGTAAACTTCCAAAATAGTGTACAGTCCTCTATCAAATATATACAAAAACCAGCCCCCATATAACAGGAATGTCCTGTTTGTGGGTTAAGTTATTACCCGGTTGTACACACCTGGACATGCTGGAGTACAAGGCGCCGAATGTGCTGACTTTCTTGCAAACAATGATCCGACTCAAGAGGGCAGAAATATGGAGAGGGCCGATCTCATCAATGTGGTACGAGGTCATTTATGTATTTGGTGAGTCTCATACTTTGGAGCAAGGGCAAGAGTTAGGAGTTAAGTTTGGACATGCCAGACAGTGTCGTCTTCGTGGTAGAGAGAGAAGATATACTAATGAACTTTAGTTTAGTCGTCGGCTTATCATAACTGCACATCGAACCAATTAGCCCCATAAGTGCTCCGATCTCCTCCTCAGTATGTCATTCAGCGTGTGGCGACTAACGACACCGGTTCTTTATTGGTTTACTATTCGTCTTTGGCTACCAGTATAGTGTTCTTGTCTAGCTACACCACACTTCACCTGGAATTCTTGTAGTCTGGTTAGTGTTGTAGATTCAACACTATTACTGGAATTACAACATCTCTCCCTTAGAGGGAGTTAATTGCAATATCCTTTACAGAACTTTGCGAATCAACCCTAGCTTTTAACGCTGTTTGTGATTTTTCTAGGCATTATTACGTTCAGTAGTCTGCAATTGCTTTCTGAACAGGTGGTGCCATCGTCATTCGAACTCAGAACGTCGGGGTTAATAGATCGAGTCACTATCCCCTAAACCACAGACGCCAACATCTCTCCCTTAGAAATTTATAATATCAGCCTGCACACAGCCAGGCTCCAGTCTTAGACCACAGTCTAGAGCCTGGCTGTGGCCTGGACCATTGCTTGCCCGCTTTTTACAGCAGCCATACCAGCAAGAATATCAGCCTAGACCATTGCTTGCCCGCTTTTGACAGCAGCCATACCAGCAAGAATATCAGCCTAGACCATTGCTTGCCCGCTTTTGACAGCAGCCATACCAGCAAGAATATCAGCCTAGACCATTGCTTGCCCGCTTTGACAGCAAGCCATACCAGCAAGAATATCAGCGCGTTTTTGTTCCCTTACACCTGCATGCCCTGGCATAAAAATAAAACTAATTTTGTCAGTCTAGACCTCCTCCGCGATTATCATGGGTACGGTGAGCAAGAGGGCTCTAGGATGACTGCTGCAGTGGAGGAGGCATAATGCCCAAGGTGCCATGACGTATATCACATAACATTCTTCTTCTGCGTTCTCACTAGATTGGGATTTCGGATTCTCTAATAAAGGCAGCCGTCTGCCTCAGATTATCAGCTACGCCATACAGTTTGTCTTCTGCGTTCTCACTAGATTGAGATTTCGAATTCTCTAATAAAGGCTGCCGTCTGTCTCAGATTATCAGCCACGCCATACAGTTTGTCTTCTGCGTTCTCACTAGATTGAGATTTCGGATTCTCTAATAAAGGCAGCCGTCTGCCTCAGATTATCAGCCACGCCATACAGTTTGTCTTCTGCGTTCTCACTAGATTGGGATTTCGGATTCTCTAATAAATTCAGCCGTCTGCCTCAGATTATCAGCAACGCCATACAGTTTGTCTTCTGCGTTCTCACTAGATTGAGATTTCTGATTCTCTAATAAAGGCAACTGTCTGCCTCAGATTATCAGCCACGCCATACAGTTTGTCTTCTGCGTTCTCACTAGATTGGGATTTCGGATTCTCTAATAAAGGCAGCCGTCTGTCTCAGATTATCAGCCATGCCATACAGTGTGTCTTCTGCGTTCTCACTAGATTGGGATTTCGGATTCTCTAATAAAGGCAGCAGTCTGCCTCAGATTATCAGCCATGCCATACAGTTTGTCTTCTGCGTTCTCACTAGATTGGGATTTCGGATTCTCTAATAAAGGCAGCCGTCTGCCTCAGATTATCAGCCACGCCATTCAGTTTGTCTTGGACGCTGGTGTAAGTGGGCCACCTCTTTCTTCTCAAGTCTGCATACTGGGGCAGTTCTGTAGGATATAATTCCTATGATTTCTACTTCCCCGTTTGTGCCGACCTCTTCCAGCAGTAAGTTTTGGTCACCCTCGTGATGGTAGGTCTGACATTCTTACTGCGTTGCTAAATCTCCGAGGCAGATTGGCGACCGTGGAATCCGTTTTTCCATTCCTCATTGTGAGCGGTCGTTGCAAAATACTATGCGCCTTACGGCCTGGTGCATCCGTTTTCTGCGAGCATTTGTTTCGGGTTAGCATTCCCTGACGGACACATGCATCCGATTTCACCCGATCCTCCTTAATCGCCTCTTACGACATGCGTGGAGGTAACAGTGGTTCTATTCTTTACACCCCAAATATGGGCCCCGGTAACCACTTGGGCGGTAACATAATTTAATTCAAATTAACGCCTGGATTTTAAAAAAATGTACTTACCTTGTAAATACCTGATAAAAACGCACATAAACTCTCCAAAGATGAAATCCATAAGGATAACAGGCACAAGCGTAAAAGGCATACACACAAGAGCAAGAAGCATGTCACTGATTGCCAGGTTGAGCAGGTAAACATTGGTTACCGTTCTCATACGTTTATTTTGTATAAGCGTAACGATAATCAGTAGGTTACCAACAAGCGCTAGAATAAATATAATTGTGTAGAAAGCTATTTGAATTTCGACGCTTAGTCTGGGTACGTTGAATAGTTGTGTTAGACTTCCTCGTCCACTGTTGTTTGAGGTTGATCTGGTCGACGTTAGATTGTAAGTGGCGTCCATATTGGAAATAGTCTAGCCAGGATTGGAAGTTGTATTTTGAGTTTTTTTTCAGCATTTGTGTCATTTATTGTTAAATGTGTAATGGCAGCTAACTTTCAGATTTATGAAACTGTGAACACAATGACGTTTTAGAAATGTTGTTTTAATAAAAAAAATATCTTGACTGACTGTAATACTGATTTTAGGGCGATGTAGAGAGCATTTTTCCCCAGCTTCTTCTTCTCTTCGAACGCTCTACACCGACCGCTTGTATGTGATCTGAGCCTAAGAGCGATTGTACGCTGTGTCAGCTATGTGCCTACAAGTAGACCAGCACATCCGATTTCTGCGCTGCTTTGTATTTACTAGGTAACATCCCTAGGGCCTACATCAGTCGCCTCTTACGACATGCATTGTAGGTTGCAGTGGTACTATTCTTTGCTTCCCCTGCGGGCTCCGGCGGTTTTTCCAGAAAACTAAAGAATAACTATCAAAATCCAACAGATGCAATAAAGTAACAATAATAGTAGAACAATGGTAAATATAATCGTAGAACAATGGTAAATATAATCATAGAACAATGGTAAATATAATCGTAGAACAATGGTAAATATAATCATAGAACAATGGTACATATAATAGTAGAACAATGGTAATATAATCATGAACAATGGTAATATAAATAAAGGGTAAATATAATCATAGAACAATGGTAAATATAATCATAGAACAATGGTAAATATAATCATAGAACAATGGTAAATATAATCGTAGAACAATGGTAAATATAATGAGAACAATGTAACAACTAGAACATAATAATCATGAAAATGGAAAATAACATAGAACATTAAATATAATCCAGAACAATGGTAAATATAATATAGAACAATGGTACATATAATAGTAGAACAATAATATAATGTGACAATGGTAAATATAATCAGAACAATGGTAAATATAATAGAACAATGGTACATATAATAGTAGAACAATAAATATAATATAGAACAATGGTAAATAAATTAACAATGGTATAATCATAGACAATGGACATATAATAGAACAATGGTAAAATAATAGTAGAACAATGGCATTTGAAAAAAAACATGTCACCACCAACACTAAAAGAGCATTTTTCAACACAATATTTGTCCCCATCATTATTCCATCAGTGTCAAACCTGGACATTGACATCAAATGATAGAAGAAAATCGCCAGAGTGGTTACCAGGGGCGCAAATTGGGGGTAAAGAATAGAACCACTGTTACCCGCCACGCATGTCGTAAGAGGCGACTAGGTAGGTTGGGCGTGGGACTAGCTACCCCACACCGTAAAAAACACTAGATGGCTACATAATGGAGAGCGAACCAAGTAAACGCTGGTTGAAACCAGACACATCGCCGAAGGATAAACACCAGAGCTCCAAATGGGGCTGAAAATGTGATGTAAAACACACCAATGCTAAGGCTGCATGAATGAGATTTCCACATGAATTGAATCTGGTACATCGGTCTGGGCGGTGATCGTGAGAAGAGAAGAAAACTAGTCACGACAGAGATGAAGTGTCTACGCAGAATTTGGGTGAAGCAAGAAGAGACCGGTTTAGAAATGAAGACACCAGGGAAAAAATAGGTACAACATCAGTATTGGACTTCATCAAGAAACAACAAAAAAAATGGTTCGGTCACGTAAGCAGATTAACAACAGACAGTGTGCCTCAAAGAGCAATGCTGCTCCGATACAATGGATACACAACAAAAAGCCGGCCACGCAAAAGTGGACCTAAGAAATAACAGAAGCGACGAAAGACACTGTTTATTAAGCGCACACAAAATCCCGTTCTACAAATCTCTTCTTATCCTGATGCTATGAGACAAAACAGGTTCGGAGATAAGACGCCATTGTGGTGCTGGAGTCAGCAAGGAAGCAAAGAATAGTACCACTGCGACCTAAAAGGCATGTCGTAAGAGGCGACTGGTGCAGAACCTAGAGAAGAACGCTACCCTTGTAAATAAAAAGCGTCGCAGAAATCGAATGTGCCGGCCTACTTGTAGGCACAAACTGGCAAACGTACAAACTCTCTTAAGCTTAGATCACATACAAATCACACAGAGTGGTTAACAAGTGGTCGATATGAAGCGGTAGAAGAAGAAGAAGAAGAAGATGAAGAAGAAGAAAGGATTGGATAAAAGCAAGAAAGAAAGACAAATAGATGTCTGAAACCGTTGGAAGAAGAAAAGAAGAAGAAGAAGAAGTAGAAGAAGAAGAAGAGAAGAAGAAGAAGAAGTAGAAGAAGAAGAAGAAGAATCACCAAATTAACTAACTACTTAACTAGTTGTTTTTTCCGATCCAGAAGCACTTGAGCTTTTCAGCTCTTCGTCTCGGTGCCATGGACATCGTAACCCTTCGGTTCGGTGCCACGAACACCGTAAATCTGGAGAATCTGTGGCTTTTTCTACCATCCCGCGGAATTAAACCCGCACACACAAAGGATAATCACCGTAGTCCAACGCGCTACGAACACGCTGGGCAGACGGGCACGTAACTGGTTAAATACTACATGTGAAATGAAATGCTTGAGGAAGGCAGTGGTGGTCACCATGGAAGACAGACTACGAAATGAGGACATCAGAAACAGAGTGGGCATAACTTCATGCACCGAATACATCGGAAGACAACAAATGCAGTGGTTTGGACATTTAATGAGAATGAAATACAACCAACCACCAATAACAGCATACAATAAAAAGAGATCAGGTACTAGAGCTAAGGGAAAACCAGGAAAAAGTTGGATAGACAATATCAAGACCATACTACATAAACACGGATATAACACAACAAGGGCGACTCATCTAGCCCTAGAACGCAAATTAAAGCTCCTATCGCTACCCTTAACGACAAGAGTGGACAGCCAACTCCATCGTCCACCTGGGAATAGACAATAATACATTAGAGAACAAATTAACTCATTAACTTGGTATCTTCGGAACCCTTTTTCATACCTTGGGGTTTATTGGATAATACGATGCTAGGTCCGTATTTTTTATTGATCATCGGCACACGATGGGTGATGTAGTCTACATCACGCCGGTTGCCTTTACTTCACAATGCTTCTCCATGAACGCAATTGAGCCTGGGTCGACCTGAAAGCTGTTACGGTCAGAAAAATATTCCACGTATACTGGAAAATTGAACCTGACCACTACTATAAGAAGCGAATTCACTAACAACTACGCCACTGCGTCTCTAAACTGAGTTATTTAATCAACGAAAGCCCGCGTGCCCAGCGTGTTCGTAGCGCGTGGACTACGGGTGACTATCCCTCTGTAAGTGCGGGTTCAACTCCGCGGACAGGCAAAAAAGCTACAGGTTCCCCAGATTGCCCGTCTGCTCAGCGTGTTCGTAGCGCGTTGGACTACGGGTGACTATCCTCTGTGTGTGCGGGTTCAATTCCGCGGGATGGCAGAAAAACCACAGATTCCCCAGATTTACGGTGTTCGTGGCACCGAACCGAAGGGTTACGATGTCCACGGCACCGAGCCGAAGAGCTGAAAAGCTCAAGTGCTTCTGGATCAGAAAAAAAATTTAAAAAAATAATTATATGACTGACAAAATTACCGCAACAACAGAAACAGCTTACAAAATAAATAACTCATTAAAAAAAATAACTAACTAATTAACGAAATATCTAACGAATTAACTAACTAGTTAATTAACTAAATAACTAATTAGATACCTTGTTAATTAACATAATTACTGATAAAATATGCAACTCACGTGATTTGTCAGAAAGTAATTATTTATAAAGTAATTAATGTATTAATTAATGACATTTCGAATTCGCTCCCAAAAAAATCAAGACAGGAAATATTTTCTCGAATCTTTCAAATGACTTCAATTTACAAACAAAACCGTTTTAAAACTGATCACAAAAAAAATGGGTTTTAAGCAGTAGTGACTTAAGTCAGTTTATAATCCTTGTGTGGTACTTTACGTCTGTTAGAAGTCACCTTAACCACAGACATTTAGCGTGTACCACTCTACTATTCCTCGCATTTTTACCCGTTACCACTTTTTCAAACACTGAGGGATTCCTAGTAATTCCATTTCCGATTTCATCGCATATGTTATTTAGAAATCGTCCCTTGTGATCAGACTGGTCTCGCCGAGCGTCGCGCGAGGGCGCAACAAAGCAGCGAGTTAACATTAAAGCAAAACTCACGTTCCGTGATATCTGTCTTCCTCTGTGAACAACTGCGTACATGAAATCCGTAATCCTATTTTGAATATCATATTTATTCTGTCAATCAAAGACGGTATTGAACGGGAAAGCTGAGTGTTGTTAAAGTTACAACAACAGAAGACTCAAAGATTAAAATAACCTTTTATGTTTATAAAATTATATTAAATTATGCAGCGTGTTGTAGCACGTTGACTACGGTGACTATCCTCTGTGTGTCGGTTAAATTCCTCAGGATGACAGAAAAAGCCACAGATTCCCAGATTTACGGTGTTCGTGGCACCGAACCGAAGGTGGTACTGGAAAAAAAAAAATTATATTAGTCTTTAAAAAGGAACAATTTTTTTCCGATCCAGAAGCACTTGAGCAGTCAGCTCTTCGGTTCGGTGCCATGGACATCGTAACCCTTCGGTCGGTGCCACGAACACCGTTAATCTGGGGAACCTGTGGCTTTTCTGCCAGCCCGCGGAATTGAACCCGAACACACAGTGAGCTAGTCACCCGCAGTCCAACGCGCTACGAACACGCTGGGGACGCGGAACAAAAGAAGTATACAGACGACCAATTAAAGAAATGGACAGGATACAGTCAGGCAGAGTGCAACAGCAAGGCGAAAGACAGAGGATGCTGGAGATTTATTGCAGCCAACCTTCAATGCGGAGACAGCACCTGATGATGATGACGATAAAGACGAAGAATCGACTTCATCGCACCAGGTTTTACCTCATATACCTCGGTCTCTTTCTGCAGAAATTGCCCGCCACCTGCTGAGAGTATCGCACGAACTCCATAATTCCGGCAACAACCTTAAGGGTCTCTGGAAAAAAATGCACTTGCGAACAGAACGGTGGTGTCCGGATTCGAACCCCCGACCTTCGAAACGCAAGGCAACGGTTTAACCATTTAGCTACGAGCCCCCTCCCTCCCATTAGTAAGGATATTTAGCTCAAATATAAAATCACTTCTTAAGTATGAGTAATAATAGCCGTCCATCGCAAGCGATGATGACAACAATCTCAGACGTGTGCTGTTGCACCTCTCTGGTGTGTGCGGAGGTGACTGTAGAGTCCAATCCTAGAACAGAATCCCCGACCACAGGTGGGGCATACATGATCAAGATTAGACATGTGCGTGTTGTGTGCTCTGTCTTTTCGCGCTGCTCGTTTTCTCCGTGACTCAACAATACGATGATTCTCAGCTATTCGGGTTCCTCTTTGTTGTTACAGCGCCACATTTGGCGATCTTGCGCAAGGGATTCCCAATGCAACATACAGGTGGATCCCTTTAGAGCACCCAGGAACATACTTCGACAACTTCTAAATCTCTATCTCGTCTTTGTTATCTTAGAAAACTGTCAAATTTATCTAGTTATTTTAACCGTTGACAAATAATTTAACTTTTATCATTCTGAGGATTTATTATTTATTTATTATTGATTTATTGTTATCTGTGGTGTTGCAAATTAAGAATCTTGTTATTATGTAGTTGTCAGCATTCTGTTGATGTATTACCTGGCAATGTGATGAGGTGGTGCCTTTGTGTATGTTATATAGGTCTTTGTTGGACATGTCTTGAAGTAGTGGTTCTCAAACTTGGGGCGGAACGACCATTTCACAAGGGTCGCCTAAAACCATTCGGAAAACACATATTAATCATAATTATAAATAAATATTGTTACATAATTTTATGGTTGGGGTCACCACAACATGAGGAACTGTATTAAAGGGTTGCTGTATTAGGAAGGTTGAGAACCATTGTCTTGGAGGAACATGCAGGCATGTGTCTGATGGATCGTGCCTTAGTATGAGAAATTGATCTTTGTGTGTGTGTGTGACATGCTTATGGTTGAAACACATTTTCATGTGATGCAATTTGTTGGATGTGTAGATATTGGGTGCAACAGGGGGGGAAGGGTGTAGACAATTGTGAACTGTCTAGGTCTTTGGTGGGACGTTCTGGATCTTTGGTGGAGACCGTCTGCAGGTTTTGATATGTGGCTGTCACTGTCTCAGGTCTTTGTGAGGACAGTGTTTCATGTGCCATCTAGACTGTGTGGTTTTTGAAGCTGATGGACAGGTGCTTGTCACTGTCATCTAGGATGATGTTGTTGTATAGTGATGGCGCTTGTCACTCATTTAGGCTGTGATGTGACAGGATGTCTTGCTCACTGTCATTTAGGCTGTAATGTGACATGGTCTTGTCACTGTCATTTAGGCTGTAATGTGACAGGATGGTCTTGGCACTGTCATTTAGGCTGTAATGTGAAGGTTGGCTTGTCACTGTCATCTAGGCTGTAATGTGACAGGATGGTCTTGTCACTGTCATTTAGGCTGTATTGTGATAGGATGGCCTTGTCACTGTCATCTAGGCTGTAATGTGACAGGGTGGCCTTGTCACTGTCATCTAGGCTGTAATGTGATAGGATGGCCTTGTCACTGTCATTTAGGCTGTGGTGTAACAGGATGGCCTTGTCACTGTCATTTAGGCTGTAATGGAATGACTTTGATGTGTGATTTTCACCTAGGCTGAAGTGCAACAGGGTAGAATGCATGTTGTAGTGAAGGACCTTCATTTAGCTGTGCCATGTCTAGGCTTGAAGGAATGCCTTTCTGTGCCACCTAGGCTGTAATGTAAATGGAATGTCTTCTGTGCCACTAGGCTGTAATGTGAAATGGAATGCCTTTGTGTGCAACCAAGGCTGTAGCATAGCAACGTGATATACCCTTGTGTGCCACCTAGGCTATAATAGAATTCTTTTCTGTGCCACCTAGGCTGTAATTGAATGCCTTTGTATGCCACCTAGGCTCTGGTGTCACACGATGCCTTTCCTTGGTATAAAAATAAACTGTATATAAATATCAAGCTAATATAAACGTATATATATATGTATATAATATGTACATGTTTGCCTATCAGAAAGAAACTATATGTACGTGATACATAACAGACACATACATACAACTTGATCTAACTAACTATTGTGATTTTCTCTTTCACAAATTTATGATGATGTCTTGTATGTTTTCTCCTTGAATTATTCATTTATTTTTGGAAAAATTGATTGGTACAATCATTGATTGAAATGATTGTGACAAAAATATAAATATGTAAACCCCATACACATGAGAAAATTAATAAAAATGAAAGATTTGAAATGTTACTATTTTGTTTGTTGAATTTCTGGTTTTATATATGTCCAGTAAAGTTTCACATATGTCCAGTAAAGTTTTATTTATGTCCAGTGAAGTTTCAATGTCAGTGAATTTATATGTCAGAAGTTTATATGTCAGTAAAGTTTACATATGTCTGTTATATGTCTAGTGAAGTTTTTTCAGTGATTATTGTCCAGTGAAGTTTATTATGTCAGTGAAGTTTTACTTATGTCCAGTGAAGTTTTATATATGTCCAGTGAAGTTCATTTCCGTGAAGTTACATATGTCCAGTGAAGTTTATATAGTCAGTTTACATATGTCTAGTGAAGTTTTATATATGTCCAGGAAGTTTTATATATGTCCAGGAGTTTCATATGTCAGTGAAGTTTCACGTCAGTGAGTTATATGTCCAGTGAAGTTTTACATATGTCCAGTGAAGTTCTTACAGTGATTTAATGTCCAGTGAAGTTTTGATTCAATAAATGTAAATTTAATTAGTATGTCAATTATTGGTTACTAAACTGACGTCAATGCACTCCGGGAAGACACATAGGTGCTCAGTCTCCTCCGACAGATATCGAAGAGTATGCATACATGTTTCCGTGGCTAGCTGACTAACACGATACTCTCTTTGCCCCTCAGGCATCCACTTCTACTTGTACAATGGGTAGCTACAAACTGCTTAAATAGCTGGATCGATTTATCTGAGCCCGCCGGCCGTATGTTATCGGAGGCCATGATGTAGCATTAGACCTAAGGGCAAGAACCCAATAGTCGCTGGATTATTGAAGACGAAGAAGATTTGTCCCCCTTTAATAATTACTTGAATAATAAAAATAAAACATCCAGTAGCCTTTTCAGACATCAGGGGCTGATATCAACAATAGAAGGTTGCAGCAGGTTGCCGCTGACATCTACCTGTGTGTTAAAGATATCAAAGCACACATTGTTACTCACCAAAGTGTAATGATGATTGTCCTATCAATCAATCAATCAATCTTCTCACCAAGTTTATTATTGATTTTTTTTAAATTACTGCCATACACAAACATACACACACACAAACAGACACACACACACACACACAAACACACAAATAAAATTATATTATTGTTTTATTCCAAATTTATAACATAAAATAATTTATAATAAAATTAGGATACATTGAGAATGTATCAAATAAAACCGGCAGCTTATGAAACTAGGTTAATTTTGTTTGTCCTTGTGGTTAAGATCAAAGTGTGGCGTTCACCTGATCGCGACCACAGGGTGAGAGCCTTCATTGAGCGCTAAATAGCACAATAAACACGCATTAAGCAACTCTGAGAAGTTCTCATTCGAAAGAACGATGACGCTCGGAATTTACACGTTCTACCGTACTGGGTCCACTAGTTGTGGAACTTCTGATGAGTGCCCAAGGAAAAGAAATTGCTCTTTATTAATTGCCTAACAAATATCGAAGTCTGCAACTTACCGCAGCCTAGTATGTTCTATGCTGAATCACAACGTTTCTTGTGGCTGTAATGACCTATTCTGGAGTGTTACCTGGGTTAGTTGTTAGCCTAAACACACTGAGATACGTGCTTGGGAGGAGATCGGAGCAATTATGGACATGTCCGATGAAAATGATTCTAAAATGAACAATGAGCCCGCGTCTTCAGAACGGGAGCCTCACTCCTTGCCACAGTTGCTGCAGGTAAAACTGGAGAATGGAGCTGATACATAGGTTGTTCTCTCTGCTCTCTGCGCTCTCTTTTGCCTCCAGATGTGATGTTGTTCTTCGTTTCTTTTTTAGCCTCCCTTTACTGCCGCTCGCCATGCTTGCCTGTCTTTGGCAAGCCACTCCCAGTGTTCTTTGTCTATGCTGCATGAAGTTAGACCACGCTTGCAGGTGTCAATGAAGCGTAATAATGGGCGCCCTCCTGTCTTACACCGCACAAAAAGCGGTAATACAGTCAGTAACGACAGGTCTTGGCCACATGTTGCACACTGCGACACAAATTTGTTTGATTGCAAAGCTATTTTTAAACTTAGCGTAACAAGTAATAACGTTATGCTTAAATATTTCAGTAGTTTCTGATTAAAGTACATTCATTTCTCTACAAAAGTACAAGATTCATCAAAATTCTTTCACACACAAAAAAAAAACCCCAAAAACTACAGCTTAATTTTATACATATATATGTGAAGTGAAAAAGTGAACAAAAATTGAGTCCGCAGCAGCTTGTTTTTTGTTCAGTGCTGTAGTTATTGTGTTTAAATATATATATATGTATATGTTGTAGAGTTCACCGGTAATATAGTTGGCACCTTTCTGTTTTTGCAGGCAATAGTGTGTAAGTTCATCAAATTCAAGTTTTATTCATCTTTTCTTTTCTTCTTCACATTTCAACTCCCAATGGAGCACAGGTCTTCGACAAACTTCTTCCAGCCTTCCTTTCTCTTGCCATCTCTTCCAATTCTTTCCATGTCTTGCCTATCCTTTTAAAATCAGTCTCCAGTTCTCTTCTCCAGGTGTTTCTAGGCCTTCTCCTAATCCTCTTTCCCTGCGGGTTCCAAAACATTGTATATCTTACAATACTCCCAGTCAGCCTTCTCAATTCGTGTCCTATCCATCTCTAGCGTCTCTTCTTTATCTCTTTTTTCCATTGGTATCTTCTTCGTTCTTTCTCTGAGTTCATCGTTTGTAATCTTATCATTTCATTTCCTAATGTTTGTATTACCTCTTGGAACATTTATATTGCAATATTGAAATAGCCAATATGTCAGCTTTGCGCTATCTTAAAAAATACTGTGAGCTTGTATATTGGCTCAACGAGGCAAAATGGTTAAAGGTGAAAGATTAGCTTTATTATACCAGGTTTGCAAGTCATGTCCTCAGAGTATTACACACACACACACACAAACTCGGTAGTTTCCGTGAATTAAATAGCATAATGCGGATTTGAACCTCCGACCTCCAGCAAGAAAGGTTGTCTTTGGCAACTTTTGGTGACTTTGTCATAGAGATCCCAGACATATCAATAAAAGAAAAGAAAACGTTTGAACACTATATGGTATACTAGCAAGAAAGAAGAACAAGCTTGGCCTCACACAAAATTAAACAAATAAATACAGCATGGAATGGAACTGATAGGGAAATAAGATCAAAATACTAAGAGCATGCATATTTCCAGTAGCAGCGTATGGGTGTGAAGCATGGACATTTAACAAGGCAGTGAAAAAATATATGTGCTTTTGAATATAAATATTAGCAATGGCGAAACACGTAAAAACAAAGTATTGTAGTTTAATAAAATACAAAAATACAAAAACAATACACATCAACATTTCGACCAAAAGGTCTTTATCATCAAGCCTTCTTTATTTTTTTATAATTTATGATAAAGGCCTTTTGATCGAAACGTTGCTGTGCATTGTTTTGTTTTTTATTTTATTAAACTACAATACTTTGTTTTTACGTGTTTTCCATTGCTCATAGTTTTACTGCAGTCTTCTTGCTATATAGTTTTACTGCAGTCTTCATTGTTACTAGTTTACTGCAGTCTTCTCTTGCTACATAGTTTTACTGCAGTCTTCCTTGCTACATAGTTTTACTGCAGCCATTGTCATAGTTGAGTTTTTTCTATACTAATTGCGTCTTCCTTGCTACATAGTTTTACTGCAGTCTTCTCTTGCTAATAGTTTTACTGCAGTCTTATTTACATAGTTTACTGCAGTCTCTCTTGCTACATAGTTTACTGCAGTCTTCCCTTGCTACATAGTTTTACTGCAGTCTTCCTTGCTACATAGTTTACTGCAGTCTTCCTTGCTACATATTTTACTGCAGTCTTCCTTGTACATAGTTTACTCAGTCTTCTCTTGCTACATAGTTTACTGCAGTATTCTCTTGCTACATGCTTTACTCAGTCTTCCTTGCTACATAGCTTTACTGCAGTCTTCCATTTACATAGTTTTACTCAGTCTTCCTTGCTACATAGTTTTACTGCAGTCTTCTCTTGTTACATAGTTTTACTGCAGTCTTCCCTTGCTACATAGTTTTACTGCAGTCTTCCATGTTACATAGTTTTACTGCAGTCTCTCTTGTACATAGTTTTACTGCAGTCTTCCCTTGCTACATAGTTTTACTGCAGTCTTCCATTGCTACATAGCTTTACTGCAGTCTTCCTTGCTGCAGCTTTATGCAGTCTTCCTTGTACATAGTTTGCAGTCTTCCTTGCTACATAGTTTTACTGCAGTCTTCCTTGTACATAGCTTTACTGCAGTCTTCTCTTGCTACATAGTTTTACTGCAGTCTTCCTTGCTACATAGTTTTACTGCAGTCTTCCTTGCTACATAGTTTACTGCAGTCTTCTCTTACATATTTTACTGCAGTCTCTTCAATAGCTACTGCAGTCTCTGCTACATGCTTACTGAGTTTCCTGCTACATAGTTACTCAGTCTTCCTGACAAGTTTACGCAGTCTTCATGTACATAGTTTTACTACAGTCCTTCTATAGTTTACAGTCTCTGTTACATAGTTACTGCAGTCTTCCTAAAGTTACTGCAGTCTTCCATGTTACATAGTTTTACTGCAGTCATCTCTTGCTACATAGCTTTACTGCAGTCTTCCCTTGCTACATAGTTTTACTGCAGTCATCTCTTGCTACATAGTTTTACTGCAGTCTTCTCATTATGACTCGACATATTATTACGAAGATCCTGCGTATACATAGTTTACGAGACATACCTATTGAAAGAACTGCAGATCTTGAACATAGTAACTGAGCTATTGCTACATAGAATGAGTCATTGAATAGTTTTAGCACTTCTGAAAGTTACTAAGGTGAGAATGATCCTATGACAAGCACTGAGTGAAATGAGCTCTTGAAAGCACTGGGTGAAAGCCATATGAAGAGACACTGAAGTTGTAAGTAGACCATATGAAGAAGTACAGAAGATTTGAGAACAGACCAGATGAAGAGACACAAGATTGTAGAAAGACCAAATGCAAGAGACAAAGGATGATGAAGACCATAGAAGAGACACGAAGATTGTGAGAAGACCATATGAAGAGACACTAAGGTTGAGAAGACCATATGAAGAGACCGAAGAGAGGAAGACCATATGAAGAGACACAAGGATGAGAAGACCTATGAAGAGACACGAAGATTGTGAGAGAAGACCATTATAATAGGAGGCTTCTTGTTAAAGAGGAGAAGAGGAAGACCACTGAGACGATGGATTCAGGATGGGATTTGAGCATGACGGCTGCAGAGGTATAAGAAAGAAGAATTCCAAGGACTTCTGAGAAATTGAGAAGGATGGCAAAGTTCTGCTCAGGACAAGCTATTTGATGATTATGATGTTTGGCGAGGGACACTGGTGCTAAATAATGAAAGCCTTCACACAAAAATCAGTCAGACGCGCTATATTATGCGCCTGAGTTCATAGCCTGCGAAAAAAATAAAATAATAATCCTGCATAATAGAATACAATACAAATAAAATATAGAACTGCAAGTTATATAGTATTAAAACTAAATTACGAATTTTCAATTCAAATGTTGTATCAATCCTAACATATGCTAGCGAGAGTTGATCAATGACTAAGATATAGCGAAGCGAAAAAGTTGGAAAAATGATCTAAAGATATTAGAAAGGGTTCAATAGTTGAATGCATTATGAAAATGAGTATGTTGCACCTGAAAAAATTTTAATATAAAATGGAACGAATTCAGAAGAGAGTGTGAACACGAGAGCAATGTCTGGTCAACCACTAGTGACAACTGTTATAAGAAGAGAAGATGGAGATATGTTGGACACCCTTGAGAAGAAATGTCTGGTCAACCACTAGTAACAACTGTTATAAGAAGGAAAAGATGGAGATATGTTGGACACACCTTGAGAAGAAATGATCAAAGAATATCAAAGCAGGCATTGAAGTGGGATGCAATGGGTTCAAGAAAGAGAGACCATGAAACGAAATTTGCTGATAGATTTGCTCTCAGTCCCATGGAGGATTTTGGGCGAGTTGCCCAGGATAGAGCGTTATGGATAAATTGCTTGCAGGCACTTACGTAACGTATAACGGTACGAGATGAATTATTTATAATAGAATTTATCACGTGATTCATTAACCTGGGACAAATGTATACTTTCAGAATAAATTATTAGAACTAGACTAAATGCAAACATATACTTTCAATGATCATCATTTATAATTCATTCACAAAATATTTACAATATATGTTTATATATAAATAACATTTCTTACATATTGTCTTTCTACTTGTTTAGTTTCATCCACATGTGCCGTTAAGAGCCGTGGGGAGTTTCAGTTTTCTATCCTGCCCCTATGGTGCCGGGTATCGCAAGGACAAAGAATAGTAAAGCTGCGAGATACAAGGCATGTCGTAATGGGCGACTAAGATAGGGCCTAAGAATTCACTAGAAGATAGTACATTTATCTACACACAGACATACACATTCAAATATTTCAGAATAAATTTTCAATTTGAAAATTCTCTTAATAACGTTATCATTATTTTTGAGCCAATATTTAAAACACATTTATAATTTAAATAAATTTTAGACAAAGAATTGGAAGGGTAAATGAAGCATAAAACATATTTCGCAATATCTGGCGAATTACCATTTATGGCACTAAAACATTGCACTGAATAGACAAACCTGGCCGAATTAGAGGAGTATCTGACCTAGCGGATTAGAGAGCGGCTCACATGCTAGAGACTCGTATTCAACTCACGGTAAGGCCAAAGATTGTTCACATCAAAATGAGAAAATAAAGATGGCCAAGACATGTTATGTTGTGGACACTGCAGGGACAGTGTGGAAAAAGGAGGCACCTGTTGATCAGAGATCAAAACCCTGCTAAGGAGTCTCTGTGACGTAGAGGCTAAGTGCTCGTCTTTCGTGCCGAAGGTACCAGGTTTGCTCCCTCGTGGAGCAATCTGGAAATTTTTCCAGAGATCCCCAATCTCAGTGTAGGTGAGATCGAGTTCCTAGTCCTATCGGAGACGGACGATAAAACGTAGGTCCCGTGTTCAATTTTACTGCGTAAAAGAAACCTTGGCAGTTCAAACTCGAGAAGAGCAGGCTGGAAAGCCGCTGCCCGGACAAAATTAATTAGACATTAAAAATAAATTCCTAAAAAGCAACTTCACCATCTTCAAAATGACATCGGAGATCCTCGTCTGGGCTACGGAATTCGTGCACTGCAGCTGAAATCTTCCCGTGTAAGAAAGAGATCGAAGCACACATGGTTACTCATCGAAGTGCAATGATGATGTTCCTATCAATCAATCAAAGCCATGAGTAAGACTAGATTTGAGGTAGAGAGAAAGGCAGAAGATCAAATTCAGTGGAAATTTATTGTCTTTGCCTTAAGTGTTTTTGGGTATTACGAGGACTAATGATGATAATGATGATGATGATGATGATAATGATGATGATGATAATGATGATGATATAAAGTACAAGTACTTTACACAAATGTTCATAAATAGTACTCAAAAAGTGCGAGTACATTAAAAAAAAGTACTTGTAAAGTTATTGGGAAATCACACACATTGTTTACAGACTATCAGTACTTTGTACACATTTCTTCTTCCTCACCCACATCAGCCATGCCAATATGTCACATACTCACCCACATCAGCTGATAATATGACCGCTCACACCCACATCAACTGCCAATATGGCCGTCTCACCCCCCATTAACTACCATCTGTGTGCTTCAATATGGCCACACTAACCCTCATAAACTAAAGAGGGTCCAAAAGACGGGAATTTGCTTCATTGCACCGGTTCTTACCCCAAAGTGCTCAGTCCTTCACCGCAGAAATTGTACGCGCTCTGCTGAAAGTATTGCATGAACAAGCAGCTTTGGCGAAAATACTAGGGATGCCCTGGAGAAAATATGTTGCAGTATTGGCTGGCTTGGCTACAATATCAGAGGGAGCTGCCATGGATCGAAGTGACATTCTTCACGCATTGAGAGAGTCTTTCCGAACAGAGAAGTTTCAGGGCTGTGAATCCCACTCGTTGACCAGATTGAAAGAGATGGGTGTCAATATTGGTGCAGCCCGAAAAGAACGACATACTAAATATGCAAAGAGATTGATTAATCAACATCGAACTGGCGTGTTGGGTCGCTGGACATTGTTGGTTGGATTTGCTGAGGCGGAGATCGGAGCACCTATGGACATGTCCGGAGTGCTATGATGATAGTCCTCATATAACTGATAACTGATGTTGCAGTAGGTTGCTGTTATCTTCTAGTTCTTCTTCTTCTTTAACAATCTCTGGTCATGCGCTTAGTTAACTGGTTCTAATCCCTTCAGTTCAGAGCACAGGATCTGATCAGTCGCTCCAGCAGTCCATCGGTTCAACCATTCTCCTTGAGAAGACAATACTAACCATTTCATCCGGTAACTTTTGTTTACCTCCGGACGTAACTATTTTGTAGTGAATACTAAATTATCAGGAAAAAGTTGGGTACAACATCAGTACTGAACTTCATCAAGAAACAACAAATTAATTGGTTCGGCCACATAAGCAGATTATCAACAGATGGTTTGGCATCAGAGAGCAATGTTGCTCCAATACAGTGGGTACAAAGCAAAACACCGTACACGCAAAAGGTGGACCTCAGAGATAACATAGGCGACGAAAGGCACTATTTATGAAGTGCACACAAAAGTAATTCTAGAAATCTTTTCTTATCGCGATGCTTTCAGGCAAAACATGACTAGAGACAAGAAAGAAAGACAAAATTAGTAAGTAAAGTATAGTCCGTTCAACTTGTCATGCCCACAGATCAAAATTGGTATCTTTGTAACCATTTGATGAAATAACTTGAAAACTTGCATGTGAACTACACATGTTCCCGACGCTACAAAATATTGTTTGACATTCAAACAATCATACCATCTAGAAGTTTTCTTCTTTGTGCTGTATATTTAACGCCTCCTTTGGCATGGTTGAAGAAAACTAATGTTTACAGACATTTAATACATTGATGACACAAATAGCAACATTCAGGACAAAATCTGCGGTTTTTTAACAATTCTTGCATGTCCCGTGCACCAAATCAACTCGGGGTTGACCGATGTAAACAAACAACGTCATTAGTGCGACACGGACTTTTAGTTAAAGGCGTATATCAAAATTCGCGAGAGGCATTTGGGTCCAATTGTTGACTTCTCAAAACAGACACTGATATAACATTTCTAATGAGTTTGAAGTTACAATGTAAAAAGTATCATTAATGCTATACCCGCACATTTCCGCAAAGAAGCACATATGGGTCATCTGTACCACAGTATACAAGAACCAGAGAAAAGAGCTATTTTATTATAGTGATACTTCCTTTTTGATCGCGTTTTTCCTTGACAATATATGGTTGTGAGACATGGAACATTAACAAAGCAGCAGAGAAGATCATTAACGCCTTTGAATGCAAATGCTACAGTAATTAGAATATCATGGACAGAGAAAAGAACAAAAGCTTCTGTTCTGCAACAGCTTGATATTAAGGAGAGTTGGCTATTACAAAGCATATAAACAAGGAAAATTAAATATTTCAGACACATCAAATGACATGGGTGCCTAGAGAAGATAATTTTGGAAGGAATGGTGCCTGAAAGAAGAACAAGAGGAAGACGTGGACCACGATGAGTGCAAGATGGCATTGACGATCTGAGAGTGACTGCTACTGACGATGGCCAACTTGAACAGAACAGAGAGTTTTTCAGGACTGCTGTCATGGGAGCCAAGTTCTGGAAGGGGCAAGCTACTTGATGATGATGATGATATCTCCCTACCACATATGTTAACACACGCACATTGTACCGAAGAAGTAGCGATTTGAAAAGAATCGCTCCGTCTCTGCCAGTCCCAAGTCTGGAGGTAAAAGGGGAGGTATTATAACATGGCCGCTAACTTTAACTGTAATGTAAGTTATTTAAAAACAATAATACAACTATGTCTACATTTCTTGTTTATTTCATGACTCTATTGCAAGTATCAACATTTGCAACCATGTATGAGCTGGGATGATACGCCTTTGCATGAGACTTGTCATCAAATGTCAAATTGGTTCGCTTACTGTAAAAACTAAAATTTCGATCAGACTCGCCAAATATGCCGCCAACATCAAAGAAAACAGCCTATTGTCTATTCCCAGGTGGAAGATGTAGTTGGCTGTCTACTCTTGCCGTTAAGTGTAGGGATGGGAGCTTTAATTTGCGTTCTAGGGCCAGATGAGTCGCCATTGTTGTGTTGTATCCGTGTTTATGTAGTGTGCTCTTGATATTGTCTATCCATCTTTTTCTTGGTCTACCCTTAACTCTAGTACCCGATCTCTTTTTATTGTATGCTGTTATTGGTGGTTGGTTGTATTTCATTCTCATTAAATGTCCAAACCACTGCATTTGTTGTCTTTCGATATATTCGGTGCATAAAGCTATGCCCACTCTGCTTCTGATGTCCTTATTTCGTAGTCTATCTTTCCTGGTTACTCCCACTGCCTTCCTTAAGCATTTCATTTCACGCGTGGTGAGCTTTCTGTGATGTGTTGCTGTAAGAGACCAAGTTTGGCACTGGTAACAAAGTGTTGGTAGGAAAATACTTTTTACATCTGTCTTTTCACTTCCATTTGATCTTTGGGTGTTGTAGTAATGGTGCCAGCTGGTAGGTCACTGCATTTGCTTTTTTACACCTTGTCTCTATTTCTCTATCTAGTTTTCCGTCCTCTGTAAAAATACTGTCTAAATATTTGAATTCGGAAACTTGCTTTACTCTGGTGTTATCTATTTGTATGTTTGCTTGGCTTGGTGTTCTGCTGATTTTCATGGTCTCGGTCTTTTGTTTGTTGATTTTCATGTTGTACTTTCTACATGCTATTAGCAATAAATTCATGTGATGTTGTAGCTGACCTTCATCTTCATACATTAAACTTATGTCTTCCGCAAAAAGGAATTCATTGATTTGGTTGTTTAATTGGTCGTCGTGATCTTTGTAAGAAAACAGTTATATTACAAAATCCAGGTTTCCTATAGCAATTTCTTCCATCAGACATTTGCGTCGGTATAATTCTAAGATTGGGTGCAAAGTTTCGCTACTGTAGAATTGATGGTTTCGCTGAAATTCGCATTGGACTGTGAGCATGAGTTGTTGAACGGACTATAGTTTTGCATCATCATTTAAAAAATACTGACAGCCTTTATATCGACTTAGAAGGTTGAAGGAGTTAACACATTAGGGTCATAACGAAACAACAAATACAACAGCAAATCAATTTATGTAAATTTCAAACTATAAATTTATGTAAATTTCAGGCCACAAATTTATGTAAATTTCAAACTATAAATTTATATAAATTTTAAACTATAAATATTTCTAAGGCACGTTGTGGAAAAATACGCAACCAGAAGAATTGTCCATTTATTGCTGTGTTGATCTCCGGTGAAAACGAATGGGAAATAAAATGGCATTTTAAAAACTATCAATATTTGTACAATAATAAATTAGCAATGACAACATTTTTTTTTACAATTTGGACAGAAGTTGTAATAATGTTGTTAGGAATATTAAAATGGAAAATTTTTCTAATTTAAAACCGCTATTTTTTCGTTCCGAAGCATGATCTGGCAATTCCTGTCCAAGTTTCTCAGCCTTCCTGGCATCTTGTACTACGTTAATATCTGGTTCGTCTCCTTGATCATCGTTCCCGTAAGGTTGGTGGTTCTGGTGAGCATCTGGGTTTATTCCATGTTGAGATTTCTTGCTCGAGCTAGGACTGAAGGCATCATCGTCAGACTGAGAATTTGTACTGTCTGGTCTTTCGTTTATGCGCCCGAAATTCGCATCGTCATCTTTAACCGTATTTGTTAGCGTCGAACTATGAACATTCTCAAGAGTATTGCGTGCGTCTTCTTTCTGCTTTCTCTCAAGCTCCTCAGCTATATCAAGCGAGGTTCCAAACCATTTCCCTCTCTCAAACTCATAAAATAATTCACCCGTCACGTGAATTCGAACTAAATCAAAATGTTTATATTTAATGATAACATTCTGAGTCGGCAAGGGAAAGAACTCAACTAATTTTTCCTGACTCCATTCTTCAGTGTATAATAATGGACTTGTCGTAACGAGTCTTAGCGATGTCTTTGAATTTCCTGGAGTAGCTTCCCACAAGATGTCTACCTAATTTTAAAATTAGAGTTCCCATCTCATTACTGTCAATAATAAGATTACCAATTAACCCATTACCATAAACGCCAACGTATTTTTCAACAGGGACGTAATATTGTTTCTCGTTCTTTGTTTGGTTCTTATTTCCAGCATCATCATCATGAGACTCGTGACAACAACATGCTGAGTCAATGCTAGCCCAGGCAGGTTTTCGTAGAATTATGTCAGAGATGTGGTACATGACGGCATCCAGAGCTCTAGCAGCCGATTCCATGCCAGGTCCGTTGATAGAAACGAAGATGGCTGAAAATGAATCAGGGAACAGCCATATACGAGTCTGGTAGGCATAAACACCTCCGCCGTAGACGTAACGTCTGTGATCTGTGGAAGAAAATACAAAATGTTAATAAAGTTCTTCCTGCCTCCTTCCTTTCGTTCGCTTGATTGGTTATTGGTTATTGGTTACTTAACTGACATCATTGCACTCCGGGCAGACCCATAGGTACTCAGTCTCCCACAACAGATATCGAAGAGTATGCATACTGATTGTTCCCGTGGCTCGCTGATTAAACACATCTCTCACTCTACCTCTCAGGCATCCGGTTCTACTTATACAACGGGTAACTCCAAACTGCTTACATCGCTTGATCGATTCAACATCGATTTTAGTGTCCTCATCCAACAAACAGTCGCGAAGAGATCGAAGAATATCCCCTTATCCATCTTCAACTCCCCAACAATCGATGCTGTTGATGCAAGCCTGTCCGCTCTCTCATTACCGAAACACCCGCATGCCCAGGACAGTATATCCACGTAAGCCTCTGGAGGTTAGAAACTTCTATAGATGACATCCACTCATACCGAAACCTGCCCTTCTGGATCTTGTGAAGCATCGACTGAGAGTCAGATACAACAACAGCCCTAGTAAATGAAATCCCAGAGAGACAATGGAGGGCAGCAATACCGACATCAACCTCCATCCTAATACTAGAAGTAGTTGTCCTGTATACCCCCACTTCGCTCTGTAACAACCCTACCATGCACATTAGCTAAGAAACCCCAACCTAACTTCTCACCACGATGAACCAACTCGTCGTTCGCTTGAAATATTGTCTATATATTTAATGTTGTCTCTGTATCCTTCCTTTCATTCGTTCGCTTGAAATATTGTCTATATATTCAATGTTATCTCTTATATCATAAACACAAAAAGAGCAATGTTCAACACAATCTTTCTACCCACATTATGCTACCAGTGCCAAACCTGGACGCTGACATCAAACGATAGAAGAAAACTAGTCATGACAGAGATGAAGTGTCTACGCAGAATGCTGGGGTAACAAGAAGAGACCGGTTTAGAAATGAAGGCATCAGGAATAAACGTGGGTACAACATCAGTACTGAACTTTATCAAGAAGCAACAAATTAAATAGTTCCACCGCCCGAGTGGTTACCGGGGCCCAAATTTGAGGTGTAAAGAATAGAACCACTGCTACCTGCCCCGGATGTCGTAAGAGGCGGATAAGGAGGTTTGGCTGAAATCGGATGCACGTGTCCTAAACGTGTAGAAGTCTATGCGTTTAGGGGCCTACCAAACCAATGTGCAACGTATACACATTCTTGGCAAAGATCAAACATATCACAAAGAGTGATTAAAATTGGTCGTAAAGAACGCACGCAAAGAAGAAGAAGAAGAAGAAATGGTTTGACCATTTAAGCAGATTACCAATAGACAGTGCGCCTCAAAGAGCAATGCTAGTCCGATACAGTGGATACAAAGCAAAAGGCTGCCAACGCAATAGATGGAACTCAGAAATAACAGAGGCGACTAAAAACACTGCTTATGAAGAGCACACGAAAGCTCGTTCTAGAAATCTCTTTTTATCCTGACACTGTGAGATAAAACAGGGTTAGAGAAAAGAGGAAGAACAAAACTATCTACAGGTTTTGAACCCACGCCTTTACAATAAAACTGTTAATGAAATTACCTACCTCTATAGTTTGACACATCCCATCCCATTGCATAACCAAGAACCGACTCTGATTCATGAGAAAGCGATGCTTCTGGACGTACATCAGGAACAGTCACCCACTGATGAAATGCGTCTCCGATTAGCATATTAACTCCAGAGTCATTTCCCTTGATATTAAGATTACGGATAAGGTGTCGCAGCCATTTTGACATGTCTTCAGCGGATGACATTAGTGATCCTGCCGGTTCCGATGGATGCAAACTGCAAATAGTAAAACTTATTAGATTAGAATCAATGTAGGACAGAGCTTCTCAACATGTTGTGGATCATACCCTACCTCAACGTCTAAAATAATTTTAAGCCCCCTCCCCTTACCCCCAACCTCAAAATAACAGCTAAGCGAGGTAAGAAAATGTTTAATATATATTCATTCAGTACCGATAACGTTACATAGGGCCTGCAAGTAATTTCTTCATCCCGCTCTGTCCTGGGCAACTCGTTCAATCTCTTCCATAGAATTTAGTTCGATATTTCTTACCTCTCCCAACAAAGCTCGTTTCAGGGATTCCCTAGATGAAACACGTAATTTTCCATTCTTCTCACATGCCCCAACCATCTTAGTCGTCTACTGCTGAGCATGCCCATATTTCCTTAGAGCATCCCCTTTTTCTTGAACCCTTTGCCTCCCACTTCAATGCCTGCTTTGATATTCGTTGATCATTTCTTCTCAAGGTGTGTCCAACATATCTCCATCTTCTCTTTCTTATAACAGTTGTCACTAGTGGTTGACCAGACATGTCTCTGATTTCATCACTTCTCCTGAATTCGTTCCATTTTATATTCATTATTTTTTCGCAGACATCTATTTTCAAATGCATTCAACTTGCTTTCTATATCTTTAGTCATTTTCCAACTCTCGCTGGCATATGTTAGGATTGATACAACATTTTCCAACTCTCGCTGGCATATGTTAGGACAGATACAACAGGTAAATAAATAGGTACTTTCAAAACACAAATATAAATAAAACTGAGCTCTACTTCTTCTTCTTCTCTTCGATCGTTTACCTCATGGGGAGTAGATATCAATGCCATCTCAAGGAAAAGAAGGATAAAGTTAATGATACAACTTTACCACCATCATCCAATAAAATGGTGTCTTTTTTTTTAAAGTCAACGTTGGCATGAAAATATGAATTAAAATCAGCAACACAAGAAGGCACTTTCACATATCAATCACCATCTTTAAAATTACATAGGAAACCCTCGCCAGTGCTACTCAGTTCGTGCACTGCAGCTGAGACCTTTCCGTGTAATAAAGAGATCGGAACACATATGGTTATTCACCGAAGTGCAATGATGATGGTCATATCAATCAATCAATCAATCAATCAATCATCGCAATCATCAGCTTTCGTCACATCAAAAAAACACATAAAACATGCACAACAAATTCTCAATTCAATCTTGTGCTTTTTGTTCTACATCAAAGGGGTTTTAGAGCCGAAGGATTGACTTCATTTGCACCGGGTTTTACCCCATATGGCTCAGTCCTCTCCGCAGAGATGGCACGCCACCTGCCGAGAGTATTGCACAAAGCACAATCTCCGTAGTTCAAGCAACAATCCTGGGGTCTCTGTAAAAACTGCACTCGTGAACAGAACGGGTATTCGAACCCACGACTTTGGACTCACAAGGCAAAAGGTTTAACCACTCAGCAACTCTACTCAAACCAATGACAACTCTAATATATGAGTTTATACAGGGTGTTCAAGATAATTGCAGCCCCATTGACAAATCGAAAGTTGCCAGATAACCTAACGCGTTGTGTTTATTTACTATTTAAACCGGTTCTGACTAGCTCGTCCTACCTCACATTTGTTCATCGCCCCTTCCGCACTACAATTACACACCATCACACAACCTTGACCTATACTACGTCATAACTGAACCTTCTCATTTCCATACATATATGCCAGATTAACTCCATTCATAGGCTGCTTTTAAATAGAACACCCTGTAGTTGGCTGTGCTCAACCCTACCCAACCCAACCGGTCCTACCCAACCGATGAGATCACAACTCAACTATGTATTTGCTTAGACACCGGAAGGATCTTTCCGGTGTAGATATTAAACATGCCACCAAAGATAATCTTCCCCGTGATTACTCCTTTTAACGCCTCAATTTCCTTCGGTAAATTCTGGATTTCGGGACTTTATTAACGGCCATTGAATTAGCACCTCTGTAATAGGACCCAGTCTCTCTATTGAAAACATATTTACAAACAGAGCGGAGTGTATGAAGCGATAGAAAGGATAGGTTTTAACAAAGGAACGACAAGGTTTTTTTTCTCTCTCAAGTAATGTTTGAATCTTTCGTTTATTTCTGAATAAATTTGAATTGGAAAGTAGATTGTGTTCACAGCCAACTATAAACTCATACGGGCCGGCGGGCTCAGGTAAAAATTCTAGGAAATCAGACCGCAACCGTCACGTGACCACGCATTCCAGTATTGTTGTATATAGATGAATTCATTTTAAAATCAACACAGCATGTTAAATCAAGGTTATATTATGCAACAAGTTAAGTTTAACAATAAGGAAGATTAATATTATGAATATTTTTCACCAATAAATAACCATAGACTCATGGAATTGGGCAAAATTGCAAAACAAAAACTTGCAGTGTTCTATCAAACATAAATAAAATCCAGCCTCCCAACTCAAACTAGGTCAGGGTTTCCCCGGTAAGTTATGCGGCCCAATATTAGGGTTGGCTTTGTTTGTATTATGTTACATTATGTTATGCGATCGACGTCAAGGCACATTGGTCATTCCCATGCGTGCTCTGTCCTCCACTGCAGCAGCTCTCCCAAAGTCCATTTGCTCACCGTACCCATGAGAAGTTGATTACTATATCTTCTCTTTCTACTACGAAGACGACACTGTCTGGCATGTCCAAACTTAATTTCTAATTTTCGTACTCATTCCAGTGACTGAGACTCGCCCATATCACATAAATGAGAGCGTACCGCATTGATGGCATCGGCTCTGTTCATACTTCCAGCGTGAGTCGGGGCATTGTTTGCAAGAAAGTCAGCACGCTCGTCACCTTGCACTCCAGCATGTCCAGGTGTGTACAGCCAAGTCATTTTCTTGAGATGTGATCTCCGAATACTGTCCACCCATTCTACACGCAGACTTCCAGACTCAATCATTTGAAGCATATTCACCGAGTAGATTGTATAGAACAGCGGTCCAGGTGATTGTATAGAACAGCGGTCCAGGTGATTGTGTAGAACAGCGGTCCAGGTGATTGTATAGAACAGCGGTCCAGGTGATTGTATAGAACAGCGGTCCAGGTGATTGTATAGAACAGCGGTCCAGGTGATTGTATAGAACAGCGGTCCAGGTGATTGTGTAGAACAGCGGTCCAGGTGATTGTATAGAACAGCGGTCCAGGTGATTGTGTAGAACAGCGGTCCAGCTTGGTGTTCGCGGACGCCATGGTTTCCGTCTCATAGAACCATGGCGCCCTATTTTACTCTGCCGGCTTCAAGTTAATCAGATTCCAAGATGTTAGGTTATCACCTCTCGCGCTAAAGGTAACTGATTCGCTCCCTCGTGGAGCCATCTATACATTTTTCCAGAGATCTCTGATCTCAGTGTAGGTAGGTGAGATCGAGTTCCTAGTCCTATCAGAGACAGACGATAAAACGTAGATTTGTTCAATATGAGAACGTAAAAGAACCCTTGGAGGATCAAAATCAAGAAGAGCAGGCTGGAAAGCCGCTGCCGGGGCAATATTCATTGGGGAACAATATTTAAAATAAATTCCTACAAATTTTCTTCTTGATCTTGAAAATTGCATTTGGAACCCTCGTCGGAGCTACGGAGATCGTGCTCTGCAGCTGAGATCTTCCTGTGTAAGAAATTGATCGGAGCACACATGGTTACTCCCCGAAGTGCTTTATCTTCTTCTACTTCAACGCTCCATATCGATCACTTGTTAAACCACTCTGTGTGATTTGTATAGATCTGAGCCTAAGAGCGATTGTACGTTGTGCGAGGTATGCGCCTACAAGTAGACCAGCACATCCGATTTCTGCGACGCTTTTATTTACTAGGGTAACTTCCCTAGGTCCTACATCACACGCCTCTTAAAGACATTCCTTGTAGGTCGCAGTGGTACTATTCTTTCTTCCCTTGCGGGCCCCAGCACTACACGGGCGAGTCTCCGAAGTGCAATGATGATGGTTCTATCAATCAGTCAATCAAACCTCGTTGTCCAGGCATGTAATATTAACCCTTTCGCCATTCTGAGCCGAAATATTGGCTCGGAGTATTTGTTAAGATCAGGACCGAGCGGTATAATTTCTCAGTATATATACTGTCCTGGGCATGCGGGTGTTTACGGTATTGAGAGAGCGGACAGGCTTGCATCAACAGCATCGATTGTTGGGAGTTGAAGATGGATAAGGGGATGTTCTTCGGTCTCTTCGCGACTGTATATTGGATGACACAAAATCAATGTTGAATCGATCAAGCGATTTAGGCAGTTTGGAGTTACCCGTTGTTCAAGTCGAACTGGCTGCATGAGAGGCAGAGTGAGAGGTGTGTTTAATCAGTGAGCCACGGGAGCCATCAGTATGCATACTCTTCGTTATCTGTTGGGGGAGACTGAGCATCTATTGGTCTGCCCGGAGTACAATGACGTCAGTTTAGTAACCAATAACAAAATTATCCAATTCTCAGAATGATGCAAGTCTTCGAAATGCCGCCCCTTAAATGTTTTATCATTAAAATAACTATTAAAATAATCGATTCTGACATTTTTCAAAACTGCACAGAATGTACGAATACTAAATCGTATACATCACTATAGGAATGACATAGACTCATAGACCAATACAAAAAAGCGTTGCGTAAAGATTTTTACATATTGAATTGTTAAAATTGTGTTCGATTTCGTTGCTTTTGCCGCCCCATTACAGGTCCGCCTGGTGCGCTGCTCTCTGTATAACAGCACAGCTCAGCCCGGGTTAAGATGACGCAACGCCGATATACCGGGTTATTTCAGTATGCATTGCGCGAGCGTGTAGGTGTGTGTGACTGTTACCTACGAAACAGAATATCTATTAGTCACAACTCCTGATAGCAACTTCTAAGTAAAATAATTGGTTGTACTTTGTAAACATGATAAGGTCTTTGTGGGTGTCCTGGTACGAACAAAGCCCACATGATGATGGTGTCACTGGATATCTTGTTGGATGACTAATCCTCATCTACCAGTCACACTTAGTTCATGAGTAAGGCCACCAAGTTAAGACTGTCTTGGTATGTGACTAACCCCCATCTGCCAGGCACACTTAGTTCATGGGTAAGGCGACCAAGTTAAGATAATCTGAATGTTGTCTGATGACTTGACATATTTTAGAAGTAAGAAAGATGATTAATGAGAGGTATAGATGACACCACATTCTAGTACAGGTTTGTCTGTGTTGGTTGTCCTGCCTGGAGGTCGTGGTTAAGACATGGTTAAAGGTGGGAGGGTAGGGGGTTTGGGTTTCTAATGATGGGTTGGGGGAATCTAATGATGGGTTGGGGGAGGTTCTAATTGCGACGGGATGGGCGCTCTAATGATGGGGAATTTCTAATTACGACAGTGGGGGTTTCTAATTACGACAGTGGGGGGTCGTTCTAATGATGAGGGAGGGTTCTAGTGACGAACGACTGACGTCATAGCATCAGGTGTCCCCCATATGGCTCGGTCTCTTTCCACATACATGGCACGAGATATTTCGAGAGTATTGCTTAAAGCACGAACTCCGTAGCTCTGGTAACAATCTTTAAGGTTCTCTGTGGGTGAGATTGAGGGGGTGGGTGGGAGGAGAATCCGCATGTGTAGGTAATGACGCGTTGCGGATTCGAACATCCGACCTACAGAACGCAAGACAAACTGTTTAACCATTTCGCCACAGAGACCTCCTAAAGACATGGGAGCTAAAAGAGTCGCAGAGAAGATGGTACCAGGGAGAGATATGGTCAGATGCCTTTACTACAAGTTACTCAGCTGTCTAACATGATGATGATGATGATGATGATATGGATGATGATGATGATGATGATGATAATGATGATGATGATAATAATGATAATGATGATGATGATGGTGATAATGATGATGATGCTAATGATGATGATGGTAGTACACAGTGGAAAAACAGGATTAGATGACTTTAATATCAGCCTTCCAGTTGTATAACAATAATACAAGCAGTCCATCATAATCGATCATGACAACAGCCTAAGACGTGTGCTGTTGCACCTTTCTTGTGTGTTTGGAGATGATTGTAGAGTACAATCCCCGAACGCAATCCCTTACCACAAGTCAGTGCAGAAGGGATGATGTTGATGTTGATAATGATTATGATGAAGATGATGATGGTGATGAGGATCATGATGATGATAATGATGATGATGACGATGATGATGATGATGATGATGATGATGATGATGATAATGATGGTGTTGATGGTGTTGATGATGAGGATCATTACGATAATGATGTTGAATGATTTTTACGATGACAATGACGATGACGTGCCATTGATGTAATGTGCTCGCCTTTAGCTCTGAACGTGCTTAGTTCCTTTACCGCGGGCAGCGGCCCAGATATTTCTTTTAAACTGATCTAAATGTAGGTGAGATTGAGCTCCTTGTCCTATCGGAGATCGAAGTTAAACGTAGACCCCATGTTCAAGTACAGCATGTAAATGAACCCTTGATAGTTGATAATGGATCAACTTAGGCTGTAAAACCGCTCCCAGAGCAAAATGGAGAACAACTAAAATAATAACGCATAAATTGCAAACATTCATCAACTGGTGTCTGCGCAGAATAGAGGGACTGAGATGGTATGATAGGGTTACAAAGGAGGAACTTATGGAGAGAACAAGACAGATTCCAGTGAACCAAGGGAGGAACTGAGATGGTACGATAGGGTTACAAAGGAGGAACTTATGGAGAGAACAAGACAGATTCTAGTGAACCAAGAGAGGGACTGAGATGGTACGATAGGGTTACAAAGGAGGAACTTATGGAGAGAACAAGACAGATTCCAGTGAACCAAGAGAGGGACTGAGATGGTACGATAGGGTTACAAAGGAGGAACTTATGGAGAGAACAAGACAGATTCCAGTGAACCAAGAGAGGAACTGAGATGGTACGATAGGGTTACAAAGGAGGAACTTATGGAGAGAACAAGACAGATTCTAGTGAACCAAGAGAGGGACTGAGATGGTATGATAGGGTCACAAATGAGGAACTTATGGAGAGAACAAGACATATTCCAGTGAACCAAGAGAGGGACTGAGATGGTATGATAGGGTCACAAATGAGGAACTTATGGAGAGAACAAGACATATTCCAGTGAACCAAGAGAGGGACTGAGATGGTATGATAGGGTCACAAATGAGGAACTTATGGAGAGAACAAGACAGATTCCAGTGAACCAAGAGAGGGACTGAGATGGTATGATAGGGTCACAAATGAGGAACTTATGGAGAGAACAAGACAGATTCCAGTGAACCAAGGGAGGAACTGAGATGGTATGATAGGGTTACAAAGGAGGAACTTATGGAGAGAACAAGACAGATTCCAGTGAACCAAGAGAGGAACTGAGATGGTACGATAGGGTTACAAAGGAGGAACTTATGGAGAGAACAAGACAGATTCCAGTGAATCAAGAGAGGAACTGAGATGGTATGATAGGGTTACAAAGGAGGAACTTATGGAGAGAACAAGACAGATTCCAGTGAACTAAGAGGTTAAAAAAGACGCTAGCGCTGGATAGGACACACTTTGAGAAAACCAGAGGGGATATAACAAGAAGGGTCCTTTCCTGGAACCCACAGGGACAGCAAAAGAAGGGGAGTCCTAGAAATACACGGAGACGAGATTTGGAGGTAGAGATGAACAATATAAAGAAGAGTTGGAGTAAGCTGTAGGAGATAGTTACAGCTGGGAAGACTTGGCATGAGTTGGTTGAGGGTATACACCCCAATTCGAGGTAAAAGGCAGAGAAAGAGAGAGAGAGAGAGGGGAGGGGGCTACAAATAAAACTCACACACAACAAATTTGTCTATTATCTTCAAAAATTACGGTCGGGATCACGCAGTCGCTACGGAGTTCGTGCACTATCGCTGAGATATATATGATGTGTATTATACTGACAGCGAACGAGCTTACGTAGGGAAACTTAGTGGAATTAAATAAATCCTTCGCTTTTTCTGTCGTTATTTTGTTGATTTTTTGTGTGTTTCTTTCTGACTTCCATTATTGCAATCTTATCTACAGCTTCGCCGCAGTCAAACTGCGTATGACAAATATAATAAAACTTATGCCTACATATTTCAAACATCGTTTTCAAGTTGTTTTCTGCCATAAATTTCCAAATTCTTTGCATAATGTAAAATCCAGATTCCGCCCTCATTCCTTGCCGTGGTGTATTTAGCTGCTTGCTTCCTCCCTATCCTATACTGAGGAGCGTATGGCCAAATAGATTAAGTGCGGGCTCACATTTGAGAGCCGGTTCGATCCTGGTAAGGCGAAATGTGTTGCTTTGTGTCGGGAAAAAAGAAAAATCCTAACCTGTACAGCTTCTGGGACTGCACTAGTAATGAAAAAAAAAATGAAAATCGTGGCATATCCTTTACAGAACTTCAACCATCAACCACAGTAAACTAGTCATCGATTTTGTAGGTACCACTTATACGTTCAGTAGTATACCATTGCTTTCTGAACGGTGGGGTCTACTTTTACCATTCGTAAAATTTCAAGGGAGCTAACTTGATTCCAGACTTACCCGTCACGGAGTTTGAACCAGGTTCGCTTGGGTTGTGTGGTGTGTATGCATACCGGATGAAAAGATATTTATTTCATACAGTGACTCATTCGTGTTTTTTAATCACCTGACTTGGAATGCAATTACAGGCGTGTATTTGATGTTTTATGTCTCTGATTACAAGTGTTGGATGTAGCCACGAGATAGATGGAACACAAGGAAGATAAGGACACCAGACACCAGCAGTAGATGCACAAAAGCTAACCAGGTACTGGGACTGTTAACGCTACTGTTGTCACATAAAGAGATTAATGATAGAAGAAAAATAGTCACAACAGAGATGAAGTGTCTACGCAGAATTCAGAATGATGGGGGTAACAAGAAGAGACCGGTTGAGAAATGAAACAACAGGAAAAATGTGGGTACAACATCAATACTAAACTTCATTAAGAAACAACAAATTAAATGGTTCGGCTACATAAGCAGATTACCAACAGACAGTGCACTTCAAAGAGCGATGTTGCGCCGATACAATGGATACAATGGATACAATGGATACAATGGATACAATGGATACAATGGATACAATGGTTACAATGGATACAATGGATACAATGGTTACAATGGTTACAATGGATACAATGGATACAATGGTTACAATGGTTACAATGGTTACAATGGATACAATGGTTACAATGGTTACAATGGTTACAATGGATACAATGGATACAATGGTTACAATGGTTACAATGGATACAATGGATACAATGGATACAATGGTTACAATGGTTACAATGGATACAATGGATACAATGGTTACAATGGTTACAATGGTTACAATGGATACAATGGATACAATGGATACAATGGTTACAATGGTTACAATGGATACAATGGATACAATGGATACAATGGTTACAATGGTTACAATGGTTACAATGGTAACAATGGATACAATGGATACAATGGTTACAATAGTTACAATGGATACAATGGTTACAATGGATACAATGGTTACAATGGTTACAATGGTTACAATGGATACAATGGTTACAATGGATACAATGGTTACAATGGTTACAATGGATACAATGGATACAATGGTTACAATGGTTACAATGGATACAATGGATACAATGGTTACAATGGTTACAATGGATACAATGGTTACAATGGATACAATGGTTACAATGGTTACAATGGTTACAATGGATACAATGGTTACAATGGATACAATGGATACAATGGTTACAATGGATACAATGGTTACAATGGATACAATGGTTACAATGGATACAATGGATACAATGGTTACAATGGATACAATGGTTACAATGGATACAATGGATACAATGGATACAATGGATACAATGGTTACAATGGATACAATGGTTACAATGGATACAATGGTTACAATGGATACAATGGTTACAATGGATACAATGGATACAATGGTTACAATGGATACAATGGTTACAATGGATACAATGGATACAATGGTTACAATGGATACAATGGATACAATGGTTACAATGGTTACAATGGTTACAATGGATACAATGGTTACAATGGTTACAATGGTTACAATGGATACAATGGATACAATGGATACAATGGTTACAATGGTTACAATGGTTACAATGGATACAATGGTTACAATGGATACAATGGTTACAATGGTTACAATGGTTACAATGGATACAATGGTTACAATGGTTACAATGGTTACAATGGTTACAATGGATACAATGGATACAATGGTTACAATGGTTACAATGGTTACAATGGATACAATGGATACAATGGTTACAATGGATACAATGGTTACAATGGATACAATGGTTACAATGGATACAATGGATACAATTGTTACAATGGATACAATGGTTACAATGGTTACAATGGATACAATGGTTACAATGGATACAATGGATACAATGGTTACAATGGATACAATGGATACAATGGTTACAATGGATACAATGGTTACAATGGATACAATGGTTACAATGGATACAATGGTTACAATGGATACAATGGTTACAATGGTTACAATGGATACAATGGATACAATGGTTACAATGGATACAATGGTTACAATGGTTACAATGGATACAATGGTTACAATGGATACAATGGTTACAATGGTTGCAATGGTTACAATGGATACAATGGATACAATGGTTACAATGGATACAATGGTTACAATGGTTACAATGGATACAATGGATACAATGGATACAATGGATACAATGGTTACAATGGTTACAATGGATACAATGGTTACAATGGATACAATGGTTACAATGGATACAATGGATACAATGGATACAATGGATACAATGGTTACAATGGATACAATGGTTACAATGGATACAATGGTTACAATGGTTACAATGGATACAATGGATACAATGGATACAATGGATACAATGGTTACAATGGTTACAATGGATACAATGGATACAATGGTTACAATGGATACAATGGTTACAATGGATACAATGGTTACAATGGATACAATGGATACAATGGTTACAATGGATACAATGGATACAATGGATACAATGGATACAATGGTTACAATGGATACAATGGTTACAATGGATACAATGGTTACAATGGATACAATGGTTACAATGGATACAATGGATACAATGGTTACAATGGATACAATGGATACAATGGTTACAATGGATACAATGGATACAATGGTTACAATGGATACAATGGATACAATGGTTACAATGGTTACAATGGTTACAATGGATACAATGGTTACAATGGTTACAATGGTTACAATGGATACAATGGATACAATGGATACAATGGTTACAATGGTTACAATGGTTACAATGGATACAATGGTTACAATGGATACAATGGTTACAATGGTTACAATGGTTACAATGGATACAATGGTTACAATGGTTACAATGGTTACAATGGTTACAATGGATACAATGGATACAATGGTTACAATGGTTACAATGGTTACAATGGATACAATGGATACAATGGTTACAATGGATACAATGGTTACAATGGATACAATGGTTACAATGGATACAATGGATACAATGGTTACAATGGATACAATGGTTACAATGGTTACAATGGATACAATGGTTACAATGGATACAATGGATACAATGGTTACAATGGATACAATGGATACAATGGTTACAATGGATACAATGGTTACAATGGATACAATGGTTACAATGGATACAATGGTTACAATGGATACAATGGTTACAATGGTTACAATGGATACAATGGATACAATGGTTACAATGGATACAATGGTTACAATGGTTACAATGGATACAATGGTTACAATGGATACAATGGTTACAATGGTTGCAATGGTTACAATGGATACAATGGATACAATGGTTACAATGGATACAATGGTTACAATGGTTACAATGGATACAATGGATACAATGGTTACAATGGTTACAATGGATACAATGGTTACAATGGATACAATGGTTACAATGGATACAATGGATACAATGGATACAATGGATACAATGGTTACAATGGATACAATGGTTTCAATGGATACAATGGTTACAATGGATACAATGGTTACAATGGATACAATGGATACAATGGTTACAATGGATACAATGGATACAATGGTTACAATGGATACAATGGATACAATGGTTACAATGGATACAATGGATACAATGGTTACAATGGTTACAATGGTTACAATGGATACAATGGTTACAATGGTTACAATGGTTACAATGGATACAATGGATACAATGGATACAATGGTTACAATGGTTACAATGGATACAATGGTTACAATGGATACAATGGTTACAATGGATACAATGGATACAATGGTTACAATGGATACAATGGTTACAATGGATACAATGGATACAATGGATACAATGGATACAATGGTTACAATGGATACAATGGTTACAATGGATACAATGGTTACAATGGATACAATGGTTACAATGGATACAATGGATACAATGGTTACAATGGATACAATGGATACAATGGTTACAATGGATACAATGGATACAATGGTTACAATGGATACAATGGATACAATGGTTACAATGGTTACAATGGTTACAATGGATACAATGGTTACAATGGTTACAATGGTTACAATGGATACAATGGATACAATGGATACAATGGTTACAATGGTTACAATGGTTACAATGGATACAATGGTTACAATGGATACAATGGTTACAATGGTTACAATGGTTACAATGGATACAATGGTTACAATGGATACAATGGTTACAATGGTTACAATGGTTACAATGGATACAATGGATACAATGGTTACAATGGTTACAATGGTTACAATGGATACAATGGATACAATGGTTACAATGGATACAATGGTTACAATGGATACAATGGTTACAATGGATACAATGGATACAATGGTTACAATGGATACAATGGTTACAATGGTTACAATGGATACAATGGTTACAATGGATACAATGGATACAATGGTTACAATGGATACAATGGATACAATGGTTACAATGGATACAATGGATACAATGGTTACAATGGATACAATGGATACAATGGTTACAATGGTTACAATGGATACAATGGATACAATGGTTACAATGGATACAATGGTTACAATGGATACAATGGTTACAATGGATACAATGGATACAATGGTTACAATGGATACAATGGTTACAATGGATACAATGGATACAATGGATACAATGGATACAATGGTTACAATGGATACAATGGTTACAATGGATACAATGGTTACAATGGATACAATGGTTACAATGGATACAATGGATACAATGGTTACAATGGATACAATGGATACAATGGTTACAATGGATACAATGGATACAATGGTTACAATGGATACAATGGATACAATGGTTACAATGGTTACAATGGTTACAATGGATACAATGGTTACAATGGTTACAATGGTTACAATGGATACAATGGATACAATGGATACAATGGTTACAATGGTTACAATGGTTACAATGGATACAATGGTTACAATGGATACAATGGTTACAATGGTTACAATGGTTACAATGGATACAATGGTTACAATGGTTACAATGGTTACAATGGTTACAATGGATACAATGGATACAATGGTTACAATGGTTACAATGGTTACAATGGATACAATGGATACAATGGTTACAATGGATACAATGGTTACAATGGATACAATGGTTACAATGGATACAATGGATACAATGGTTACAATGGATACAATGGTTACAATGGTTACAATGGATACAATGGTTACAATGGATACAATGGATACAATGGTTACAATGGATACAATGGATACAATGGTTACAATGGATACAATGGTTACAATGGATACAATGGTTACAATGGATACAATGGTTACAATGGATACAATGGTTACAATGGTTACAATGGATACAATGGATACAATGGTTACAATGGATACAATGGTTACAATGGTTACAATGGTTACAATGGATACAATGGTTACAATGGATACAATGGTTACAATGGTTACAATGGTTACAATGGATACAATGGTTACAATGGTTACAATGGTTACAATGGTTACAATGGATACAATAGATACAATGGTTACAATGGTTACAATGGTTACAATGGATACAATGGATACAATGGTTACAATGGATACAATGGTTACAATGGATACAATGGTTACAATGGATACAATGGATACAATGGTTACAATGGATACAATGGTTACAATGGTTACAATGGATACAATGGTTACAATGGATACAATGGATACAATGGTTACAATGGATACAATGGATACAATGGTTACAATGGATACAATGGTTACAATGGATACAATGGTTACAATGGATACAATGGTTACAATGGATACAATGGTTACAATGGTTACAATGGATACAATAGATACAATGGTTACAATGGTTACAATGGTTACAATGGATACAATGGATACAATGGAATTGATTAAATGGTTCGACCACATATAATATTTAATAGCCGTCCATCGCAAGCGATGATGACAACAATCTCAGACGTGTACTGTTGCACCTCTCTGGTGTGTGAGGAGGTGACTGTAGAGTCCAATCCTAGAACAGAATCCCTGACCACAGGTGGGGCATACATGATCAAGGTTAGACATGTGCATGTTGTGTGCTCTGTCTTTTCGCGCTGCTCGTTTTCTCTGTGACTCAACAATACGATGATTCTCAGCTATTCGGGTTCCTCTTTTGTTGTTACAGCGCCACATTTGGCGATCTTGCGCAAGGGATTCCCAGCACGTATTGTCTATATCGAAGCATTTCAGAGACACTTTAAGAGTGTCTTTAAAGCGTTTTTCTGTCCACCAGCTAAACGTCTGCCCCTTCAAGCTCGCCATACATCAACTGTTTTGGGATGCGTTTATCAGGCATTCGAGCAACGTGACCGACCCATCTCAGTTGGGCCTTCTGCAACAGGGTGTTGACGCTTGGGATCTTCGACCACATAAGCAGATTACCAACAGACAGTGCACTTCAAAGAGCGATGTTGCGCCGATACAATGTATACAATGGATACAAAGCAAAAGGCCGGCCACGCAAAAGGTGGACCTCAGAGATAACAGAAGCAACGAAAGATACTATTTATGAAGCGTACACAAGGGCTCGTTGATGTGATCAAGGGTGTCTTAGAAGAACTGCAGGTGTGACAATAACAAATAGAGATGAGGTGTCTTAGAAGAACTGCAGGTGTGACAATAAAAAACAGAGATGAGGTGTCTTAGAAGAACTGCAGGTGTGACAATAACAAACAGAGATGAGGTGTCTTAGAAGAACTGCAGGTGTGACAATAAAAACAGAGATGAGGTGTCTTAGAAGAGCTGCAGGTGTGACAATAAGTCTGACCAACACTATGTTACCAGTGTCAAACATGGACATTAACAGCAGCTAATGAGTGGGAAATCATAACGACAGAGATGAGGTGTCTTAGAAGAGCTGCAGGTGTGACAATAAGAGACAAAATTAGAAATGAAGAAATCAGAAGGAGACTGGATGTGAAACCAATCATACAATTCATAAAAGAACAACAGATTAAATGGTTTTGGACACCTGACAAGAATGCCCTGGTATCGCCTACCACAGAGAGCCACACGGAAAAAGTATAATGAGTACAAGGCAAGAGGAAGACCACTCAAAAGATGGAGCGACGGCATCAATAACCGTCTTAATAACTTGAATAACAGCTTACAATGTGACTAGAACAAGCACACACAAGATCACTACGTTTCCCCTCCAATAATTATGTAAAGAAGTAAATGGTGGAAGAGAAGAAGAAGAAGTGGAAGGCGGAGATGATGTTGGATTGTCTGACATTTTGCTTCGACAAAAAATAGACGTCAGAACAGATTACCTATACGAAGGAGAGATAGTTGTGGAGAGACGTCATCTCCTACGCCGGCAGGCATGGCACTTGATTCATCATCATCAGATGCCGTCTCCACATCGAAGGTTGGCTGCAATGAATCTCCAGCATCCTCTGTCTTTCACCTTGGTGTTGCACACTGCCAGACTGTAACCTGTCCATTTCTTAAAGTTTCCTCCCACTTATCTCTCGGTCTTCCTCTTGCTCTTCCTCCCTCAACTTCCCCTCTAGTAAATGTTTTATCATGGTGTCATGCCTTTTATGTGCCCAAAATACTTTACTTGTCTGAATTTTATTTCTCTTAATAATTGTTTCTTCATGCCTAGTTTTCCTAAAACTTGTTTATTTGTCTGTTTTTCTGTCCATGAAACTCTGCTTATTCTTCTATATATCCACATCTCTTGATTAAGTTATGTTTATTCAAAGTATTTCTTAAATCATATCCCTCAAAAAAACACCAAAAAGAAACACAAAAACTGACTTACTTAAAAAGTGTCAAATTCTGCTCCAAGAACTGCTCTCCTGGCTTTGAAGCATGGAACCTGTAAGGGAGAGCTGCATCCTCAACCATCATCCCCGCAGTAGCAAACGTTGAAGACGTCATCAATAATTTATCAAACACTTTGGTCTTTACTAAATCCGCCCATGATAATCCCGACATCCGTTCTACAAGATGGCCGGCAATTGTGTACATGAAGTTGCTATAGTGATTTGAATTTAGGAATTCTGAACTTGTAGGGAAGAAACGCAGCCGTCTGAAACGCAATAGAAAGTAACAGTTTAATAACAAGACAGACAAGATGAAATGAACATAACAAGAAAGGTCCTTTGATGAAACCCACAGGGACAGCGAAAGAGTGGCAGGTCTAGATATACATGGAGACGGGATTTGGAGGCAGAGATCAACAATATAAAGAAGAGCTGGAGGAAGCTGCAGGGGGTAGCTAGAGATAGCAAGACTTGACATGAGTTGGTTGAGGGACTATGCCACACTCGTTGTTAACAAGACATAGAGAGAGAGAGAGATAGAGAGAGAGATAGAGAGATAGAGAGAGAGAGAGAGTAACTGCAGAAGAATAGTGTACAGGTTGTCAGGACCATTAATACATAAAATAATAATAATAATTCCTCTCGTACCGTTATACGTTACATAGGGCCCGAGCTCTAATCCAGTCGACCAGACGGCCCCACTATTGTCCTGGACATGCTGGAGTGCGGGTAACGAGCGTGCTGACTCTCTTGCAAACAGTGCCCCGACTCAAGCGGGCAGAAGCATGGACAAAGCCGATATCATCAATGCGGTACGCTCTCAATTATGTGACATGGGCAAGTCTCAGACACTGGAACGAATCCTAGAATTAGAAATTAAGTTTTAACATGTCAGACAGTGCTGTCTTAGTGGTAGGAGAGAAGATATAGTAATCAACTTCTCATGGGTACGGTGAGCAAATAGATTTTATGATGGCTGCTGCAGCGGAGGACAGAGCACGCATGGGAATGTTCAATGTGCCATGACGTCGATCGCATAACAAAACATAACAAAACAAATTTTCTCAACAATTTAACAATCCTTCTTACCGAACCATCTCCTCCCTTGTAACATCTTGAGGTAAGCCCACCATGGTTGCCATATCTGCAGCACTACCTCCAGACTTGTAGATCAACATGTCCTTCAAAGTCGTACCAGCCCAGGTCAATGGAACTTGAATGTCGTGAGAATGCCTGAAAATCTCTTTCAGCGTACTGCTCCACGTGATCCTAAAATAACAAGTTCAATGTAAGTTTTAATGAAATTATTATCAATAACCAAGATTTGGTGCTAAGATAGAGCGGAAAGAAACAGCAGCTATAACCAAGATTTGGTGCTGAGATAGAGCGGAAAGAAACAGCAGCTATAACTCAAGATTTGGTACTGAGATAGAGCAGAAAAAAACAGCAGCTATAACAAAGATTTGGTGCTGAGATAGAGCGGAAAAGCGGCAGCTATAACAAAGATTTGGTGCTGAGATAAAGCTGGACTACGGCAGGGGGAAATATAGATAAGAGGCAGAAAGTGGCCATGTATATGACACACACACTGAGGAGAACACCTGACAGCAACGCAAGACAGGCTCTCCGATGGAACCCCCATTGTAATAATGCAAACAAATCTGGGCCCGCCTGCCCAGCGTATTCGCAGCGCGTTGGACTACGGGTGACTAACCCTCTGTGAGTGCGGGCTCAATTCCGCGGGCTGGCAGAAAAGTCACAAATTCCTCACACTTACGATGTCCATGGCACCGAGCCGAAGAGCTGAAAGCACAAGTGCTTCTGGATAGAAAAAAAATATAAAAATCTGGAGAGTGTGGAAAGATCTGGAAAGGAAAGCTTTGTATAGGAGACCTTGGAAGGCCTTGGTTGCGGACTTTGCCTCTTAGGGTCGAAGAGGCGAAGAAGAAGAAGGATTTGGTGCACAGTCTCTCCAGTTACGTTAAGTCGAAACTCATAAAAACAAAGCACTATAATTTTACGAGAGCCGCTGTAGCGTAGTTGTTAGTGAACTCGCTTCGCAAGGCTGGTGGTCTGGGTTCAGCTCCCGCAATGTGCGTGGAATTTTTCCCGACTCTCAGGTCGACCCAGCCCCAACTGGGGACCAGACATGCTCTGGGAAAGTAAAGGCGGCCGGCGTGATGCTGACCACATCACCCATTGTGTGCCGACGGTCAATGAAAATACAGGCCTAACACTGTATTGCCCTATATACCACGAGGTATGAAAGGGTTCCTTTACTTTTTTTACTAAAGTTTTACAAAGTATAAAAACCATATTTGATATATATTATATTGTTTTTACATTTTGTAACACTATAGTACTTTGCTTTTACATGTTACGCCTTTGCTACATAGTTTTACAGTAGTTTTTTCCTGATATATATAGAAGAAAGTTCAAACACGAAATCTATACACACACACACAAAAACGCCCCTTACTTTTTTTTACGCCTTAGTGTCCTGTTTCTTCTTCATTTTCATCTTCTTCTTCTTCAGCAATCTCTGGTCATACACTTAATGTATTGTAGACCACAAACTAGGTAGTCAGCCTCAGATCTGTCAGGTTTCCCAAATCTTAATTTTCAGGTCGACTGAGTGTGGTCAAATGTTGCTTGTCAACTTACCCAAGAGAGGGCAGTCTTGCAGGACAAGCTCCGGTGTCTCTTTCCCCTTTAGACACTGGCAGGGAGCTTCAGAGTCCCTAGATGGGTCACATTATATCACTTAAATATGTCTTCTTCTTCTTCTTTGCGTTCGTTCTTTACGAAAAAATGTTAATCCCTTTTTGTGATATGTTTGATCTTTCCAAGAACGTGTATACGTTGCACATTTTTGGTAGGCCCTAAACACATAGACTTCTACACGTTTTGGACACGTACATCCGATTTCAGCCTAATCTCCTTAGTCGCATCTTACGACATGCGTGGCAGGTAACAGTGGTTCTATTCCTAACACCCCAAATTTGGGCCCCGGTAACTACTCGGGCGATACCACTGTCTGACATACCACTGTCTGCTTGCCTTTCTGTCCCAGTGGTCAGAAACCCTAGATGCGTCCCATTATACCACTGTCTGTTGCCATGCCTGTCCCAGTGGCTCAGAAACCCTAGATGGGTCACATTATACCACAGTCGGCTTGCCTTGTCTGTCCCAGTGGCTTCAGAAACCCCTAGATGGGTCACATTATACCACAGTCGGCTTGCCTGCCTGTCCCAGTGGCTCAAACCTAGATGGGTCCATTATACACTGTCGGCTGCCTTACCTGTCCAGTGGCTTCAGAAACCCCTAGATGGGTCCCATTATACCACAGTCGGCTTGCCTTGCCTGTCCCAGTAGCTTCAGAATCACCGAGATGGGTCACACAATGCACTAGTTTATCACATTCTGGCTAGAATACACCAATTCCATCTAAAGAAAACTAAAAATCGACTTCGGTTAGAGACCGACTGAAATTCACATCAAGTTCGCTGCGCCATATTGACCGGAAGATTCCTCACTAATTTTCGATGGCACAGGAACGGAGCAATTATGGGGTGACCCGTTGCAGTGAAGTTGGAACCGTACATATGAACTTTGAACTATGTACCTCAGAAATAACAGAGGCGACGAAAAAATCTATTTATCAAGTACACACAAAAGCCCGTTCTAAAAATCTCTATTTATCCTGAGGCTGTGAGGAAAAACAGGACTAGAGAAAAGAAGAAAAGAAGAAGAAGAGAAAGATTAACTAAAGAAAGATATTTGCTGGTACATACCTTCCGAAGGCTGAGCTAAAAATAGCTACTCTTTGTTTCTAGATCACAAACGTGAATGTACGCCTATAGCAGTGACAGTAGCAATGTATAACGTGTTAACACGTCTTTAGCCCACAGAGGAGAGATAATAACAGGAATGTTAATGCGTCTTTAGAAGTGAATGGGAAAACGTATATATACGTCCTTAGCAGTTTAAAGGATTAAGAAGTTAGAAACAATCAGATACATAAAGGTGATAATGAGGCATGCTAGGCAGGATTGTTTAGTGACCTGGTTAGTCTGTTTAAAAGTTTGATATCTGGGCGTGGTGTAGATGTCAATCAACGTGTTGCGTGAATATGCACATCTTCGACACGCCCTAAACCTTAACCGTGACATGTTTACTTTAGTTATGTTTATATTGGGAGTCAGGGTGCGGTAATGAAAGTGCATGTGGAGTCAGTGTGAGAGTCAGTAGGGGAGTCAGGGTAGCGGTAATGAAAGTGCATGTAAGAGTCAGTGTGAGAGTCAGTAGGGGAGTCAGGGGTGGCGGTAATGAAAGTGCATGTAGGAGTCAGTGTGAGAGTCAGTAGGGAGTCAGGGGTGGGGTAATGAAAGTGCATGTAGAGTCAGTGTGAGAGTCAGTAGGGGAGTCAGGGTAGCAAATAAAAGTCATTAGGAGCCTTATGGAAGTCAGTATGGGTAAGCTGCATGTGGAGTCAGTATGAAGCCAGTGGGAGTCGAGAGCTATTATAAGACTCCTTATGGAAGTCAGTATGGAAGCCAGTGGCGGCTCGTGATCGTTTTTGTTGGTGGGGCCAGACACACATTTTTGGGAAAATCATGGTTTGGCTTAGGTTATATTTTAGTCCATTACATAATAAATACACGTTACACATAATTTTTGGTGCGGCCCGGCCCCTCTGGCCCTTAATGACTAACCGCCACTGATAGAAACCCAGTCTAGCGATTATGGGAGTCCGTTTGTGATCCCCGTTTAGCTATTATCTCTCTCTCTCTCTCTCTCTCTCTCTGCCTTTTTACCCCGGATTGGGGCATAGGCCTCAACCAACTCATGCCAAGTCTTCCTATCTCTAGCTATCTCCTGCAGCTCCCTCCAGCTCTTGTTTAGCTATTATCTCTCTCTCTCTCTCTTTTTGCCTTTTTACCCCAGACTGGGGCATAGGCCCTCAACCAGCTCATGCCAAGTCTTCCTATCTCTAGCTATCTCCTGCAGCTCCCTCCAGCTCTTGTTTAGCTATTATAAGAGTCTTTATTTGAGTCTATTCGCCCGCCTGCCCAGCGTGTTCGTAGCGTATTGGACGACGGTGTGACAAGTCCTCTGTGAGTGTGGGTTCAATTTCGCGGGCAGAAAAAGCCACAGGTTATCCTGATTTACGGGGTTCGTGGCACCGAACCGAAGGGTTACGATGTTCATGGCACCGAGCCGAAGAGCTGAAAGCTCAAGAGCTTCTGGATCGAAAAAATAGAGTCTTAAAGGGTGTCCGTTTGGGAGTCCGTTCTAGCCATTATGGGATCCGGACTAGCAAGTATTGGGTCTGAACTAGCAGCTGCAGGATACAGGCTATGGATTAAGGGAATCTGACTAGCGAATATGGAATCCCTGCGACTATAGGATCCAGGCTAGCGACAACGAGATCACGGCTAGCGACTACGAGATCACGCTAGCGACTACGAGATCACGGCTAGCGACTACGAGATCACGGCTAGCGACTACGAGATCACGGCTAGCGACTACGAGATCACGGCTAGCGACTACGAGATCACGGCTAGCGACTACAAGATCACGGCTAGCGACTACGGTGTTTATGCTAGCGATTACCTCTTGGTGGACCAGAGCGAAAGCCTTTAGAGTAAAAACGCCACTTAGTCCATCTAATGAGTTACGCTATTCATCAAGCGACTGGGGTCATACTAGAGTCCATAGTCAGGGCCGTGTGGTATATTTTCTCAGTATGATGCAAGTCTTCGAAACGCCGCCCCTTAAATGGATTTTGCTTAAAATACCGATTTTGTTTTGCTTATGCCGCCCTCCTTACCCTTCCCCCTGATGCGGCCGCCTCTCTGTATCATAACACGGTACGGCCCTGGTCAAAGTGTTCATTGAGACCAATCGTAAATTAAAGAGCGCCCAAGTGGTTACCGGGGCCCAAATTGGGGTGTAAAGAATAGAACCACTGCTTCCTGCCACGCATGTCGTAAGAGGCGATTAAGAAGGGGGTTTGGGGTCGTGGGGCTAGCTACCCCACACCGTAAACAAACACTAAATGGCTACAGAACGGAGAGCGAACCGAGTAAGCGCTGACTGAAACCGGACACATCGCCGAAGGATAAGCACCAGAGCTCCAAATGGTACTGGAGATGTGACGTAAAACACACCAATGCTAAGGCTGCATGAATCAGATTTCCACATGAATAGAATTTATGGGGAGTACTGGTACATCGGTCTGGGCGGTGATCGCGAGAGAGAGAATTAAAGAGAAACGACCAAATATATCACAACGTGCTACCATGAGTCTCACAACAGAAGATCACACATTTCCCAACAAGAAATGTATATGTCCAGTGGCGGCTCGTCATTAAGGGCCAAAGGTGCCGGGCCCCACCAAAAATAATATCTAACGTGTATTTATTAGTTAATAAATTAAAATATAACCTAACCCAACATCATGGTTTTCCCGAAATTGTATGTTTGGCCCCACCAACAAAAATGATCACGAGCCGCCACTTTATCTCTACATACAGAAATATAACAATAATTTGTTTGCCTGGTTACCGTACTTATTGCAATACAGATCCAGTTTGTGTACCACGATCTTCAAGGAGTACTCGATCTGAAAAGTATGAGAACTACTGGCTCACCCGAGCGTATTCGGAAAAAAATTCCAAGAATGCTGTGTTTATTATCTACAGTTCAAAATCTTGGAGGAGGTCGCGAGGGTGATAAGAGAGAAATAATGAAACTGCGTCGTGTCCATATGCAGATACCGTTTCTGTCATGATACCATCCCATGAGATACTGTATGTGTACTACAAGCTTGATGCAATTTCATTATATATACATGTATATATATGCCCGCCTGCCCAGCGTGTTCGTAGCTCGTTGGACTGCGGGTGACCAGCCCTCTGTGAGTACGGGTTCAATTCCGCGGGCTGGCAGAAAAGCCACAGGTTCCCAGATTCACGGTGTTCGTGGCACCGAATCGATGGGTTACGATGTCCATGGCACCGAGCCGAAGAGCTGAAAAGCTCAAGTGCTTCTGGATCGAAAAAAAAATTATATATATATATATATACAGGGTGTTTGTAAAGTCTCACAGCCTTTCATATGTAGAACAAATGTGAAAACAATGAAGTAAATGACGTCATCAAAAAATGTGTTACATAGTCAATCGTGATACAATATGCAGTGAATGACTGTTGTCTGCTGGGGTAATTCTTTTCACTCAAACCATAATGGTGTTTTCAACTGAAGAAAGAATATTTGACAATATGAAGAAACATGTACAGACATATCTTGATGCTTGTGGTGGATATTTCCAACATCTGCTATAATGAATATTTCATTTGTTCTTTCTAGTTTACCAAGAACAACAGTAGACCGTAGCAGTAACTATTGCGACTAACTTCACAACTTTGTTTTAGTACATTTTATGATGATGTCATGTACTACATTTTTCAAGCTGACCTACATATGAAGTGTTGTGAGACTTTACAAACACCCAGTATATGCTGTGGGTTGGATTAGTGTTGTGCATACTCGTTCGCCTATCGACTCGGGTACAAGAGGGTTGTGGGTTCAATTCTCGACGTTCTACGCGTGAGGAAAGAGTACCCTCCTACCCCCGCACGCTAGGGGTTAGAAATGTGAAGTGAAGGGACTTTATACCTTAAGTTCTGAAAAGATTACGTGGATAATTTTTTTTAAATTTATATTGTATAGCTCTACTAGAGATGCTCGGCGATTTCTGTAGCTAAGCGGTTATATTGCTGCCTTGCTTCCTGAAGGTAGTCTGTTTGAATCTGCACCGTGCCTTTCTGTTTTCAAATGCAACCTGGCGCCTAATATAGACACAGGCGCCGAGTTTGCAGC